>JALDNG010001434.1:0-134713 GCA_024349245.1 Neodontobutis hainanensis
GTGTTAGATTTCATCAACGGTGAAGTCGTCAAACACTATAATCAAGTAAAATGAAATCTCTGGTCATATTGAAATTAAAAAATCTGGGCAGGGATATCAGAAAAAAATATTTCAAAAACAAACAAAAAATAATGAAATGAAATATATTATCTGTAATTTTGGCAATGATATTTTTTAAATTGTTAAAATACTTATCGTAAAAAGGGGCATAAAAGGCATCATAGCTTTCTTAACAACCAAATTTAGAATAGAATATCCAGGTTAACAACATAAACGTGAAAATGGATAAAAATCGTTAACTATCCACATGATTGACCCTCTTAGTCTCTCTCAAATTAGTTAGACATTTCTGAGCGTCAAAGTTGTTAATTTATAAAAACCATTGATAATATGTGGTTTTTAAAATTAACAAAGAAGAATGAAAATCTGTTAATTTTAAAGTAAGAGAAATAATTTGAGAAATCTCTCATGCATACACAATAGTTTACAAATATTGAAACATTTATGCTTAAAAAGTTTAAGAATAGTTAATTTAGCTTTTTTGACAAACTGAAATTCAAAGAGATATAAAATACTATGAAAATAAACATTTAACTCAATAAAAATCACCATTTGCATAATTTTGAAATTTGCGATTCAGTCATCATCATAATATGGATAATAGAAGTGTTTATCCTGCTGGTATTATATTACCACACATGTTTGTGTTTATTCATAGATCGGTATTAATCTGACACTCAAACCACTGTTTTGAAACAATTATTTTAATCAAAGCGAGAATTCATATCAAAAATTACATTAAAAATAAAATGTTAAATATTCGTAACTTCATATGGCAAAATGAGGCCAGGCGTTTGTGGAATCCATCAGCGGGTGTTTGATCATCTCAAGAAAGGCCTTTTCGACAATTCCCTGTTCCTTCAAGGTAAGACTTTCATCCAATCGATCAGTCCGGAAATATAGAAAGTAATCCTTTGGTCTGTACTTTCTTGCGAACATTATTCGAACCTTCAGTATCTCTACGGTGTCTTCCTCAAACGCTTCCACGGTAAAAATTGGACCCATGTAACTCTTTACTTTCAAAATCATCATTTATTTGAGCAGGCGCGATCAGTTCCCTTAAATACGTTTATTTACGTTTCATTAATTTTTTGAATGACTTTCGGCAAAAATCATACTCAACGTATGAACCAGTTGGCACTTATTGAATGAATGAAAATTTATCTCCTTAAATCCATTCCTAGTTATTCTTACAAATGTAATTAACAAAAATAAATCTTTTAAAAATCTTCATTGTATGCACAACTGAAGAGAATGATCTCTAACTCATCTGTTAAAACACACATTTGTTGTACCATTTAACTCGCCGACATCCAAATTGAAAAATTTTATTCTGAGTTGATTCAGAATTTTAAATACTTGGTTAGAATCTTATATTCCGTGCTTTTGACTGAAATAGACAAAACGAACCTTCTGTACATTTATAGTGAAAAAATAGAAGGCGAGGAATTTTCGAAATATAAATTTTTGAAGGGAACAAAATTTTTAAGTCGTGCAAAATTTTTGTGTTAACATTTTTGAATCTCGCACCCTAAAACTATTTTTTTCTTTATATACCTTTTTAACTGTAAAATCACATATTATCATTGCTTGTTTAAATGATTTTATGTTACAAAATTCACAAATAATTTGATGTCTTCATTCATTCTGCGTTAAATACATTGAAAAATAATTCAATAAAAGCACATATTTTCATTTGGCGATTTTAATAATAATTTTTAGAGAATTTAGATATTTAAAAATGTGGAGGTATTTTCACTGAACTAAGGCGTATATCTATTTAAGCTAGGGTAACTCATGATCAATATATCTCTTCACGTTTAGATTTAAAAGTTAGCATTTATGAAAGTAACTCAAAATCACAGTCGTTAATATTCGGCTTTTCCTTCATTATTATGAATGATTTGATTTTTTGTTAAAACGAATAAATTCATTCTCTTTAATATTTTATTCTTTGGTTAAAATTTAAAAATGAATTTTCGTGTGAGGTTTTTCTTAACATGGCGCCATAAATTATAACATTGCATGTAAATAAATTTTAAATCCATCTTCATACAAAAATCAAGCTATTTTTATTTTTTTCAAATGTCTTGGCCACAGCACTGGCTTGAGTATTTATCTAGTTTTACCAATGGTTCATTTTAAACATACAAAGATATAATGTGGCTACGTCAGTTAAACTTCTTCACATAACCTGTAACACATTACTATTTAACTGCTTTGGCGCCAAAAAATATTTCTGAAATTGATAAAATCTTGAAAATTTTTATTTAGTTAAACCCAAATAAATCTTTAAAAATTCAATATCTAAAATATTTTTCTTATTTATAGTTTTCGTTTGGTGTGTTAAATTAATATAATTTTATTTCTGAAATGATTTATTGAAGAATAGTTTCTACATTATGATTAAAATACAAAAATGAACAGAATATTTTATTAATTTTAAAATAAATCCAATGATTTTCATAATTTTTGTCATTTGAAATTATAATGATAAATCGATAAAGCAAAATATACTTTCAAAATTTTGCGGTTTGTTAGAATTGCGAAAATAAATGAAACTATCAATAACATATTCAACGTAATTGTATTATTTTATAAATTTAGTTCCAAATCAACTTAATAGATGCAGAGCAAATTTCGAGTGCATTGCAATGATTAGAATTATTTTTAAATTTTTGAATTATTTAAAGGGTGTAATTTTGCTGTTTTTATTTTGAGAGTAACGAGAAAAATTAAAAAATCCTATTTTTTAAAACGACACGATTTATTATTAATTTCTTTTTTAAGTCCCACAATGAAAGTCATTTTCCCCCTGAACTAAAAGAATATTCTTTAAGCACGCACCATACGCAGATATAGTAAAATCTAACACTTATTTAGAGTTTATAATTTCACTAAAAATATAAAATCCTCTTTTGAATTCTCTTTGTATTCTACATTACTTCCACCTGTATCTTAGTAAATATTAATTCAGAGTTCAATAAAATAATAAAAGTTTCTATTTAACTGCGCGAACATAATCTTTTTCGAATTTTCTTCTTGAAATAATTTTGAAGTTTCCGAAATTTCAAAAGGATCCACTAGTTTATGGTGTTAAATATGTTCATTTTAATTGATTTTCAAAATAACAAACTTTGATGTTGTTGTTTAAATGGTTATTGACAAGAATATTAGTTCCAAGTAAGAACACAAATTTCTTGTCAATTTTAAATACAAATGAGTTGTCAGACGTTGAAGAAACATGCATGACGACATTTCCAGCAATTTATTAGCTTTATAAAATTCAATCATCACATTTGATCATAAATATCACTTCGATACATTTTAAAAGCGATAACGAGACTATTAATGCCTTAAATACTTATCAAGAAGCATTGAATTTAAATAATATATCATCAGATATTTACTCAAAATTTAACATGAATCGTTGCTCAGAAGAATACATATTTAGTTAATCATTAAACAAAGAGGACTCTTCATATCATAACTTTTTGATTTTTAGGAGGTTTCTATGAACATTATTTATCCTAATTTGATGACCCATTAATAGTCTGACCTTATTTTTGTTTAATGTCATATAATTTTTACTGTTTCGTAAAGGTAGAGGAAATAACAATCATATAGCAGATATTTTGAAATATCAAAAATTTGTATTCATCATTTTTACTGATCAGATTGAGCTATTGTTATCAACCAAAAATCTCAGAATAATTTCAAAGATATCAGACATTATTAATAAAATATGAGAAAAAGCAATGTCATTGATAGCTATAAGGTTAAAGAAGTTATTAAAAGCGTGTAAGAACAATGAGTTGTTGCGTAAATGTTGATTATTTGTCACAGATAAGATCTATTATTTTAATACTCCGTGAATCATCATGTTATTTGTCATCAAATTCCACACGCGAATCTAATGACTTTGGAATGCTATTGTAAATTTTATCGAAATAATTAATCAAACATGATATTTTATTTGTTGGTTATTAAATGATAGTTTCTCATATTTTATGCTTTGCATGCTGAAATAAAATGATTCAATCGTGTGTGTTATTGGTTCATTTTTAAATGTTGGAAATGGAATCGTCAAACAAGAAAAAATAAAACTAATATCAGAAAATAAACATCATAAATGTTAAGTTTGAAGTTACTTCAATTTACAAAAAAATTTGTCAACTTAAACAATAAAATATGTAGCATATTGATTTTTCATAAAATTAAAATATTTCCATAGAGGATTTGTGTATTTGTTTGTTCGCACAATATAAAGTTAGATTTATTGACAGCTCTTATATAAATTGGTAAAATTTATTTGTCTTAAAGAAATAATTCGATAATTAACATAAAAAAGATGGGATTATAGCTTCCAAAAACATGATGGCATGCGAGCATCAATATAAAAACTTCAATAAATTTTAATTATTTGAAAAACTTTTATACCAAAAGAATTGAAAATTTATAAATTTATTAGTTTAGCAGATTTTTGTAAAATTAATAATGATAAAAAGATACCCACGTTAAAGAGTTTAGTGGAGACGATTTTTCGAATCATATGTTCAATCCTTTATTAGAATGTTAAAGTGTTGATGATTGCACTAGTTTTGTTTTGTGTGAATTTTTACTTTTTATGTTCAGATTTCCTTATGTAAAAGAATTTTATGGGATACGTTACTAATTTTTGAGCGTTCAAAATCTCCCGAAGTGGGAATATGAGAATGCATGATTCATGCATGATTTCAGGAGCTTTCTTATGTTATAGTTGAAGAGTAGGTTGGATTATCCAATAAATTCTGAAACTTTCAGCAGTGATTCCAATTTTTAAAGAATCCTAATCGAATTATGTATATTATATCATTTATTAGAAGTGTTTTTTGTGATAAGGAATCTCATATAACTAGGTACAATATTCGAGTGGACAATAATTCCCTTCTACAGTGGATTAAAGAAAGGTTTAAACGCTTACTAGACAGCTTGGTATGCATAAATTATAAAAACGAATATAATTTGAAAAACCCAGGAAGATATTACATAAATTTACCAACCTAAAGTATATAAAATATCAAGATTATTTATAAAGCATTTTTGCTTTAAAATCACATTTCAATTTTCTTAGACGTTTTTCTAAAAATAAATTTTAATGTGGATTGTTAAATTTATTTCAACCTGTCTTGCACAGGCTTTTTTTAATCAATAACATTTTAGGGATGATGGTGATTGTTATTTGAGTTCCTTATTTTGTTTTATATGGGATAATGTAAATTGTTATTTATATAATTTTTTAAATTGGTATTGGGTGATTAATTTTAGATGAACAAATACTAAATTTGTATATATCAAAAATCCAAAAATGAATGCACGCGAAACTGAAACAGCAAAATAATCATGTAATTTAGTATTAAATGAAAAAATTAAACATAGTATTAAGAGGAACTAAATGAGATTCTATCACAATTTTTCCATTTTCTGTCAAATGATTTCATTATTTAGATTTTTGGCGAATCGATTAATTTTGAAATTTTTTTGTTATTATACCTCAGTCTCGTAATTACCAGAATAACAGCTTCCTTAGAGTTAACAAAACCATATTTTCACCCGTTTAGAAGTAAGTAGAAGAATTAAAGGCAATAAAACTTTTTTATCTCAGTCAGAATTATAAACTAGGTAATTTTTAGGTATTATAGATTTTATCGATGTTGAAATCATCATAAAATATAACAAAGAAGAATTAAATGACTTGTTATATTGAATTTGAAAAATCTGTGAAGGGATATCAGAAAAAATATTTAAATTACCAACATAAAATAATGAACAGATATATATTATATGTTATTTTCATGATAATATTTTTTAAATTGTTGGAATCCTCGTAGTAGACAGGACTTCAAATGCATCATAGTTTTCGTAACTACAAAATTAAGAAATGAATATACAGGTTAACAACATAAAAGTGAAAATGGAGAAGAATCGTTAATTATCCACTTAATCGACACTCTTAGTCCTTCAAATTAGTTAGACATTTCTGTGCGTCAAGGATGTTAATTTATTAAAACAATTGACAATTTGGTATTTTTAATATTAACAAAAAGAATGAAAATCTGTTAATTTTAAAGTAAGAGAAATAATTTGAAAAATCTCTCATGCATACACAATAGTTTACAAATATTGAAACATTTATGCTTAAAAAGTTTAAGAATAGTTAATTGAGCTTTTTTGACAAACTGAAATTCAAAGAGATAACATTATATGAATACAAACATCGAACTCAATAAAAATCATCATTTGCATAATTTTGAAATTTGCGATTCAGTCATCATCATAATGTGGATAATAGAAGTGTTCATCCTGGTGGTATTGTATATCCACACATGTTTGTGTTTATTCATAGATCGGTGTTAACCTGACACTCAAACCACTGTTTTGAAACAATTATTTTAATCAAAGCGAGAATTCATATCAAAAATTACATTAAAAATAAAATTTTAAATATTCGTAACTTCAAATGGGAAAATAAAGCCAGCAGTTTGTGGAATCCTTCAGAGGGTGTTTGATCATCTCAAGAAAGGTATTTTCGACAATTCCCTGTTCCTTCAAGGTCAGACCTTCATCCAATCGATCTGTCCGGAAATATAGTAAGTAATCTTTTGGTTTGTACTTTCTTGCGTACATTATTCGAACCTTCAGTATCTCTATGGTCTCTTCCTCAAACGCTTCCACGCTAAAAATTGGACCCATGTAACTCTTTACTTTCAAAATCATCTTTTATTTGAGCAGGCGCGATCAGTTCCCTTAAATACGTTTATTTACGTTTCATTAATTTTTTGAATGACTTTCGGCAAAAATCATACTCAACGTATGAACCAGTTGGCACTTATTGAATGAATGAAAATTTATCTCCTTAAATCCATTCCTAGTTATTCTTACAAATGTAATTAACAAAAATAAATCTTTTAAAAATCTTCATTGTATGCACAACTGAAGAGAATGATCTCTAACTCATCTGTTAAAACACACATTTGTTGTACCATTTAACTCGCCTACATCCAAATTGAAAAATTTTATTTAAATGTTATTCTGAGTTGATTCAGAATTTTAAATACTTGGTTAGAATTATATATTCCGTGCTTTTGACTGAAATAGACAAAAGGAACCTTCTGTACATTTATAGTGAAAAAATAGAAGGCGAGGAATTTTCGAAAAATAAATTTTTGGGGGAACAAAATTTTAAGTCGTTAAAATTTTTGAATCTCATATCTTTGAACTATTTTTTTCTTTAAATACCTTTTTATCGATAAAATTACACATTATCATTGCTTGTTTAAATGATTTTATGTGACAAAATTCACAAATAATTTTATGTCTTCATTCATTCTGTGTTAGATACATTGAAAAATAATTTTATTCACATCACAAATTTTCATTTAGTCATTTAAATTATTATATTGTGATAATTTCGATTTAAAAAATGTGGGTTTATTTTCACAGATTTAAGATGTATATCTTTTAAAACTATATGAACTCACGATCAAAATATCTCTAAACGTGAACATTTAAAAATTAGCATTTATGAATGTCACTCAAAATCACAGTCGTTGATATTCGGCGTTTCCGTCGTTATTACGAATGAGTCAATTTTTAGTTCAAACGAATTAATTCGTCGCATTTAATCAATTTTTCTTTTGTTAAGATTTACAAATATTGTCGTCTGATCTTATTCTTAACTTAGTACAAAAATTTTAAAATAAATGTTGATAAATTTTAAATCCATTTTAAAACACAGATAAAGCTATTTCTTATTTATTTCAAAAGTTGTGATTCACAGTAGCGGCTTAAGCTTATATCCATTTTGTTCTTCACTTTTAAACCTAAATAGATATAATCTGACGACTTCGGTTAAAATTTTTCAAACGTCCCATCACAATATACATGCTGAGGGCTTGAAAGCTAAAAATATTTCTCAAGTGTATGTTATAATTATTCCATTATCAAGATGAGCAATAAAAGGCCTTTATATGTTAAATATGTTTTTAAAATTCATAGTTTTTTCCCTCGATGTTATTTGAATGAATAAAATTATTATGCCGAATGATTTATCAAATAATAATTTTGTTGTATGAAAAAATCCTAATTTAATAATATTCATCAACAGAAATTATCATAAATCTAATTGACAGCCCAAAATTTATTTTTTTATAATTTGGCGGCTTGTTATATTTTTGATAAAAATGGCGTCTATATATTACACATTATTCACATATTTGTATTTACTCGAACCCAAATCAACTTAAATGAAGCAGAATAATTTCAAGTATCTCACCTATATTTGAATTAATTTTAAATATTTGAAATATTTAATGAGTGTAATTTTGATTTTTAAGAATGAGGACTACGAGTTTTAACTATCTATAATTTTCGGGTAAGGAGTATGTATAACCTTCCTTCTCTCTCTGTAAAAGCTCGTTTTCGGTTTCGTTAACGGTTCCGAAACTTGTCTTGGTCGAGTAGATTTCCTAGCATTTCATTTATGAGTCTGTTACAGTTTTCAAATCCTTTTGGAACTTTGTCTAACTTGTTATATTTACACATTTTATCGTGATGAACTTGGATAACTTTATTGAAGGCAACATTTTCTTTATTTTATAAACTGGGTGCATTCTCAAATTTCGAAATATGGCCCATCAAAAGTAGGGTAAATTTCGTGCCGTGAATTTGATCTAATAAGTATGTAGCCGCCTAATTCGAACATTATTTCAGTTTTCCTTTGATCGAAAATTTGTTTCATTTCTTTGTTCTTTTAAACATTTTTGAAGTGCATGTTTCGACTTGATTTCAGGTTATGAACAAATATGTGTTGCTTTTTGTTGATTTGTTACTCATTTTCTTGATTCATTCAAATATAATGACCTATAGGAAGTTGTAAATATTAACTTTACATAATACAGAAGGCGTGTATCAAGTTGACTCTGAGAATACCGAATGAATGTAGAAATGTATTGCGTCAAGATTCTGTTCCGATTAATATCCAACATCTTTTAATTCACATCAGATCATCTCCTTAATTTTTGTAAGTTTTTTTCACATTACCATTCGTCGCATGGTGATAAGTTGTCGATTTATTTTTTAGTCCAATCATTTTAAATTAGCTCTTCATCAGTTCTGGTTTTAAAAAGGTACCTTGATATGATAAATCCTGTTTTGGAATTCAAAATATGCAAATAATATTGGAAAATTAGGCATTCGCCTCTATAAGGACTGATTGGTCTGAAAAATGCCCTGCTTCTAACCCATTTGGTGAAATGGTCAATGAAAACAATGATGTGCCTATTTCCATTAGTTGTGGTGGGCAATGACCCAGTAAATTCTATCTCCTAAACTCCAGACTTATTCTGGCACTAAATTAGATTCAGTTATGGTGTTGGTGTAAAATATTTTGATTTGTTATATTTGAATTTTTTAAAAACACATTCTCTATATTTGTATATTTTCATCCATGTTAGGTCAATTGAATCTATTCCTAATCTTATTACCTGTTTTGTTGAATCCTATGTTCATGAGTGCCTTTGAATTGACGAGATCCATTATTTGGGGTTTTGTGTGGGTGGGAAGTACTTTTCGATGAGACGTCATCCAGTATGAATCAAGACATTGTTATGAGCCACCAGATTTCTGCTGCCTTTGAAAAAATTTCAAAGGGTATTTCGTGCTTGTGCTTAGTTTGAGCATTGATGAATTTGAAAACAATTTAATATATTTTTTATTGATACATCTTTTGTTTGATCTTCAGAATTGTTTTTTTCTGCGTATATATCTTATACGTTTATTGTTTGAGATATTGCATCTATATCTGTGTTATCAGAACTCATTACGTGTTTTTCCGAGTATTATACTCATCAAAATCTGAAATAAACAGCTCATGACGGTCTATGGGATCTATCATTTCCTAGATTGATGACTAATGGTTATGATCTGCACATTTTTCAACTGTGTCCAAATATATAGTTTTTAATTTTCTGTCTAAAAACAAAATATAAACAAACTCTTTGTCAACTTGGGAGCTTCGACGTTTGAACGAACTGAGAGCTTGAATTGCAACTGCTATTTGGTATTTTTCATAATTTATTTCGTAGAGTAAGACAGCTACTTCTGCCATAATAGTAGCATAGCATTCAATTAAAAAAGGTTTGGAATATTAAGATATCTTATGGTTGTAGTTTCATAAAATAATAGCTTACCTTTTTAAATGTATCCTTGCATTTATCACACCATGTTAACACAGAATTCATCCTTGTATGTCAATACAGAGGGTATACACGATAGTTAAATATTTGAAAACCCGATTATAAAAATTCATACATTTCAAGATTGATTTTATTTTGTTCATGTTTTTCGGCGTTTGCATATCAATGATCTCTTCAACGCCTTCGATGTTTTGACTTATGCCTTTTTGCTTTTCTTTATCCGAAAAATATTATTTCTTCAAAACCAACTTGTAATTTTGTTGGGTTAATATTGAGTCCGATTCCTCTCAGGTAAGAAAACAAAATTTCTACATCTTCTGATGTGGTGTTTGTAGTTCCCAGATATGGACACAATATCATCTAGATAGACACTGCAATTGTCTTTCCCACAGATTATACGATTTATCCCTCCATGAAATGTAGCTCGGGCTTTGTAACATCCAAATAGCAAGAATTTAGATTCCTAAAATCTAGCTCTGGGATACGGGCAAAAAGCTGTTAATCGTTTTGATTTTTCATCCAACGAGACTTGCGAGAACAAAATTACATGTCAACGGTTGAGTTGTAAGCTTTCAATCAATAGAGCACAGCATATTGTCAACTGTTGTAAGTTTGACCCAACATTTAGCAGCAAGAGCATTTAGCTTCCTGAAATTATCTCAAAATCTAAACGTCCCATTTTTTGGAAGAGTGCAAGAGACAACCATTGACATTGACTTAACATGATTATTCTGAAGGCTAGCATATTTTTATCTCAGTATAAAATATAGGTTAAAAGGAGTTTGGGAGACTTATGGGTCAAGATGAAATCTCTTCTTTTTCGTTTTATAATACTTTGGTACAACGTATCTTCAGTGAACTCAGGATCAGATTCAGACATATAAAGTTGAATTTTGGTTTTTCTTTATAGGTTTTGAAATTTTATCTTTCTCTGCAAGATGGAGTTACGGGTTAATTTCGAACTCTGGTTTCAGAATATTTTTTGAATTATTTTTAACTTAGAAATCTAAAATTTTTAAGCTAAGTCGATGGTAAAGATTGTATTAATGATAAAATGCCTCACAATGATCATGTCGTAATTTATCTTATCCGACACCACAAAGTACAATTCATAAAAACAGTAAGTTCGAAATTGTATTCCATTGGTCTTAAATCGTTAAGTTTCCTTCTATAGCCTCAATTAATATGTTTATCATATTTTTTTGTTATATTTATTATCGACAAATAGCGGTTTAATCAGAGATACGAAACATCCAGTGTCTATGAAACCTTACAATGGCGTGGATTCTTTGAATGTAAAAATCAATCAATGAGTTTGAATGCGTTTAAAGATAAAAATATGAAACACTTTTTGTATTTTTAGAAAAAGATTTTGAGACAGATGTACAAATTCTGACTATGTTTCCTTTTAACGACGTCTTGCTGGTCCCCAAGCCTAGACGTTCAGCTTAAGATGGATAAAACAATCCAAATTTTGAAAAGTTAGATCCATTTTTTTAATGTATGAACAAGAGTGAAAATTAGCTCTTTTAAGCTCAATAAACAATCAAAGTTATCAATTCCATCATCGATGATTCAAATACGAGTCATGATTGGATCGACATCTTTCATAGTATCCTGGTTCCTATCATCGTTAATGTAAGTACATTTTCATTGTTACTCACTTTGACATGATCAGTGAAACAGAACATACGTCTGAAATTTGGAAGTTATGACCAAAACAAAATATTGGTCTTCGCTCATATCTGCTCAATATATAATTCGTCAATAATTCGCAGGGGAGAAGAATTTTAGAATGCATATTCTGCAAAAATCTTTTGAAAAATCATGAATCCGGATTGATCTTCAGTGAGATATAGTAAACATTTCCGCAGAAGGGATTCTAAATACTTTCAATATAAAGATTCGTTATGGCTAGAAACTAGGTTGAAATCTTGAAACATCTTATAAGGGGATAAAAATTGGTATCCGAGAATGAATGTTTTCTTATAAATGCTACAATCTTGATAAACTTTACTTCTTAAGATTTAAGGCGTTAGATCTTATATTTTATATTGTCGGCCAAGACTATTTTATAGTAAAATTAGGCATAAACAAAACTGTCGCTCCATGTCCCATTTATTCGAATAAGCAATCATGTCGAACTTCGGTAGCCAGTTTTCTATGTTATAATTCCATGAAAAAATTTATGGTGTAAGTTTATGCACTGCTCTCCCAATTATTACGGTATAAACCGTCGCTAATCTACACTAATGAGTATGCTAACAGAAATTTCAAATAAAAATTTAATAACTTCATTTTTTAAAATGATACGAGTTTTTTTCAAAATTACATCTTAGAATCTTAAAGAAGGTCACTTTTCCTCTGTAACGATAAGAATATTTTTAAAGCCTGCACAATACCTCATATGAAGTAAAAAAAACACTTTTTTGTGATATTTATTTGCTTACTTATATTAACAATGCGTTTCAAGTTTTTCATATAACCAAATTATTTGCTATATACCCTTGTAATTCTTCATCCAAAGTCGGACATAATTGAGAACTATCTATTCAGTTTCTTGTCCATCATTTATTTTGACTATTGGAAGACTGAGTAAATTTTAGCGTTTCAGAGTTTTCAACTTGTACGATGAGAGTTCGGTGTTCAAATTTTCCTCTTGATTTATAGTTCAAAAAATAATATTTTATTGTTTCATTTAACAGGTGATTGCGAGAGTGTTTATTTTAGTAAGAACAAAAATAAGTGCTGTTTTAAGTAATAGATCGAGTTGTCAGACGTGTAAGGAAAAAATTTGGAAAAATTTCCCACTTATAATGAATCTTTTTAGATTCATTCATTATTCTTGATCTGAAATAACGCGTAGTTAATTTAAATACTAAATAAAACAATCTTTGCAGAAAAGTTGATGAAGAAAAAGTAAATTAAAATAAAATTCATTCGTATGGTTATTTAATGTTTTTCATAAATCGAAAAGCAGATTTGATTTTAATTGAGTTGTCAATTAATCAAGTGTGTGTGTTCTACAACAAGTATTGGAATTTTTAAAATGTTTCAATTGACACGATTTGTATTTTTAAAAGAACTATTTACAAGGAGACTTCCTCTCTTTGAAATTATCTGAAAATTTATACTCTTTCTAAAAGGTAGAGTAGATAGCAAACATAGAATTCAGATATTTTTCAATAGTTAAGATTCGTATTTTTCAATTTTGTTGATCAGAAATTACCATTGAAGTCGCAATTATAGAATTTAAAACAAATAAAAACGTAATACGATATTATTCATAAAATAGGAGATAGATCAATATTCTTGACATTGTTAGATAAACTAAGTTATATGTGTATTCGATCAATGATTGACTCCATCGAAATTATTTAGAAGTATAGTAGATTAATCTTTAAAAACCTTGTGTATCGTCAAGTTATTTGTGTAGAAATTGCACCCGCAAAACTATTGTCTTTAATTCAATAATTGAATTTAATCAATATCCTCACGATATTTAAAAATAATTCTTCAATATTTATATTTATAGCTATTTTACAAATGATACTCATAATTGTATTGTTTTGCATGGAAATCTATATTTTCAGTCGATGTGGTCCTACTTGTAGATTTATAAATGTTCGTGAGAATATCATTGCACTTAAAATTAATAAACATCATAAAATTGAAAAAAATTCAAAAGAGGTGACGTGTATTTGTCTTTGCGCATTATCAAAGTTAACATTTTAGATAACTTTCAAAGAATTTCATGAAGTTTAATGTTCAATGATGGTTAGTTTTGATAATTAACAAAGAAACATCGGATAATGGATTTTGAACATACTTTGGCTCACAGTTCCTCGAGCTATTAAAACCTGTCATTAGTTTTACTTGTTCTAAAAAACTATTTTTTCAAATGTTTTCAAGTTTATATTATTTTTTAGTTGAGAATATTTTTATAAAATTTATAACAATTAAGATATACCCATGTTTTTTAATTTAATAACCGTTTTTCCAGTTATATGCTTTACATGTAAGTAGACGAGCTGACTGTTGAGATGGAACCAAAAATGGATTTTTGAAATTTTGGTATCTTAATTTCAGCTTCCATTTTGTCAATGATTTTTATGGCATATACACGAATTTGTGAGTCTTAAACATCATTCTTCCTTGGTATCAGGTAGTGAATAAGGTTTAAATTCTTTTCGGTACTTTTTAATGTTATATTTGAAATCGGAGATGGATAATGCACTAAATTCTCAATCGTTCAGCGTTGAGTCAAGTTGTTAAAAGTTCTTCTATCGAAAATATAGATATTACTGTGAACGGTAGAGTGTTTTATTGACTAAGAATCTTTCGTAAACAGATACTAAACACGGTTGAGTTATAATACTTTTCGAAATTATAACAAAAGAAGCCTATGTGCAAATGAGACTAGCTTGGATGACTTTCATACATAAAATCGACTATAAAATTAAAAACCGTTGAAGATTAGAACGAAATTCATCATTCTATAAAATAAAAAATATCTAGATAATTTTTATAAATTTTTACTTTTTAATTCAATTCTAATTTTCTTTTCTTTATTCTTATCATTAATTTTATTTTTTGTAGATCGTGCACTTTGTTCAACCAGATCTTTTTACCAATGCTTTTTATTTTTCAATTAAAAAATTTTTGGAATATGTTTGTTTGAGGCCATAATTTTGTGTGATTGTTTAAAATATCATTTTAAATAGTAACATTATTTTTACAAGAATATATCGACTGATTAATTTTAAATGAAAAAAAATACTCAGATATGTATTATTCAAAGAGTAATTCTCGCGAAACTGAAACAGTGTTAGAATTATATAATTTAATATTAAATATATTTTAACACGTTTTGAGATGGTTTTTTCAATATTCTCGTTTTTCTGTCAAATGATTTCATTTTTAATATGCTTAGTGTGTAGATTATGTTCATCAAAAGATTTAAAAAACATAGGTTTAAATTTTCAATTGACATTAAATTTTATGGTTGGTATTTATAATTAAACGTGGATAATACCACAATTTTAATTGAATTAAACTGAAATCATAAAAAAGTTATGTTATTGAAATGTTGTTCTATATGCTCATATGTCATATTGAGAACATGATGCTCATATTAAAAGGGTATAAAATTTCTCAAAAAATGAGAAAAAATAGAGATTTATGAACGAAATGCCAATATTATTTGAGATAATTTTTAAACTGACAGAGATCATCATTGAAATTTTAAGACCCACAACAATCAAACAGTTGAATCAACTTTGGAATAATAATAGAGAATTAAAAAATTCATGAATTGACAAAAAAGCCATCTAGGTTTTATTAATGACTTAAAATAAGATCAATACCAAAAGATAAATGTTTCACTGTATTGTTTCATTCCTTTTAAATTGTACCTAAAAAAAATATTAAATCCTTCAACACTTTAAAAATTTGTTTATCCTATATTTTTGAGATTTTAATTTATTCATGGTCGATAGATCTAAATTCACAATTATTATCATTTATATTTTTCTTTAAACATAAATTTTGTTTGATTCTTTCAAAGTTTTATTAATTTATTGGGATTTTTGGAGCATAACGTCATGTTACAATGTCACCATTACCAACGCCTGTGATAAATGTGATATTCGCAGTCCTAACACAAATGTTTTTGTGTTATCTAAGAATGATAAATTTTATTCTTTCAAAAAATTTCGAACGCCGACGAATATTTTTTAATTTATGAGGTTTTGTATAAATTTTGTAGAAATAACTTTTTTTGAGTTCATCGATTTATTGAAGATAGGCTTATTTTATAAATTTGATGTCCATTTATCTCACAAATATTTTTCTCAGAAATGATAATAATAAGACTTACCCTTTGGGTTAAATTTAACCTCTGTACGTAAAATGTATCATAAACGTCTTCTGATGGTTAAATAATTCCTAGATATAAAATAAGTTTGATTAACACTGTAAGTAAAACATTCATAACTAACATACACTCATAAGACATAAACTTCCCACTAGCTTTACGCTTTCTATATAACATCGATTATTTTTTATTTATTCGAGGATTACCTGAACATAAAATTTAAGAAAGAAAATATCAAGATTAATTTCAAATTTTTTGTATTATTAATCATCAAATGATCATTAAAAATTTTTGACAATTAATCAGTTATTTAATTCAAAATTTAAAAAGGTAATTTTAATTACTTTCAAGCTTCTACTTTTTTACCATTTAATCTGAGATATTATTCGACCACTTATCAAAATATGCAATCTTTATTAACCTAAATTATATTCATTATAGTCGATTTTTATCATAAAAAATTAAATTTATCTTTTAAGTATGTTGTAAAATTTAGTGTCATACATATCCTTTTGATCTACATACAAAGGCCACAATCCAAAAAGGTATCATTCATTACTTATGAAATATATTTGTATGCCTGAATCATCATTTTTAATCAATGAATGTAGAATAAAAATTTTAGAAATAAAATAATTGCAAAAATTAGACATAATTAGATAAATCCTAAATACAAATAAAGATACGATAGCCATTAATTCTGAAGTCCAAATTATGTGAATAGAAAGACAAAAAATGAATATTATTTTATGTTTAATGAATAAAAATTGGAAAATTTACCACATCCAATCAACATTGCTTCATTATAAGATGAACGTTTTTCCAGATGTAATTAATATCATTAAAATCGAATGAAAAATATTCGAATTCAATTTCGCAACATTATTTTATGTAAACTGAAGCGAAATTAAAATGGTAGATACTTTTTCCTCACTGCAGAAAACTCAATGAAAACGATTTTAATCTGAAGCATAAATTACAATAATCGGTGAGAAGTGATCTTAAAATACATCAAACCGATGTTACACATGATTAGCGAATAAAATAAAACTTTATAAATTGCAGAAAATCGAAATAAAATATTATAATATGAGGAAACGTTCCAAATTGAGAATAGAAGGGTCTAAATTGATTTTCATAAGCTCAAAAATGTTTTCAGTATGACTTGACTCAAACAATGGCAAAGTTAATAAGAGGCAGTTTAACAACTAAATCAAATTTTAAACTTATAAACGTTAATATCTCTTTGTCCTAAAATGTGAAATTCATTATTATTTAGGATTCTCATAATTATACACTTTTCAAAATGTTTTAACATTTTTTCGTAATATTATTAAGGTGGAGTAATTAATTTTACGTCTAGAATTACGTAAATTAATTAAATTTAAAACAAAAAGGTCCTTTCACACCGGTTTCGTAATTTCGTAGTCAAGTTAGTTCCTGATATATTCCTTTTTGAATTTAATATCTTAAGATTGATCCTCTTTCAGATATTTTAGTGAAAACGCGTGATTATCTTAAATGTGCATATTTTACGATAAAGAGCTCCCTCTTTATTAATTTCTATGTTTCATAAGTTATTTTTCATCAGAAAATATATGAATCTACAATCGCTTTTACTTTAAGAAAGATATATCAGTCTGTTAATATCTTCATAACGACAAGGTAATTTCAGAATAGAGTGCAACGAAAACAAAAATTTTAATGTATACCACTAATACGAGGGGAATATATCAATTTAAAGATGGTTGTTGTACTTGTCTTCGTTACCAGGAATATATCAGTTTAATTGTCTTTTAATCTAAATTTGATAGAACCAAATATATTTTAGCATCTTAAAAGCTAAAAGAAAAAATATACAGGGATTGCTCGTTCAATAATAGAAGGATCAGTCTTTTATTTTCCATCGGAATGTCTTTTATGTTTGAACGTTATGAAGTGGTTTTATCGAAAAATCACCAAAAGGAATGTCTGTAGGACATTATCCTCGTTTTTTATTTTCTATAAACCACATGATTTCAAAACTAAAATTGATATGTATTGCAAATAAAACAAATTCACACAAACTTAAAATCTTGAAGCACTAAAATCATCGTCCACGCTTACAAGACTCTAATGGAAAATTATATCTAAGAGATTCCGCAATTCTATCAACATTCGACAAACATTATTACAAGATTTATTAATATTTAGAGAATCATAATTTTAAATCGATTTTAAAAATTCGATAAAAATTCAATTTGAATTGTTTAAAATTTTTTATCAATTGAAACGTATAATTTTAGGCATTGTCTTGTCGTAAATATATTTAAATGGATAACACCATTGGAAGATAAATTAAAATTTAAACGAATTTTTTAAGTGATATATTTACAAATTTTCAATTTTTTTTCTCGTGGGCTGTTTTTCATTTAGGAACTTCACGTAGCAAAATTTCCTAACTAATCTTCATAAAATTTTCCTTTATTTAATAAATTTTATTATATTAACTCAATAATTTTGACATTATTATGAAGTAAATTTAAAATATTCATCTAAAAATCTTCAGAGAGCAATAAATGAAAGTACTATATTCTAGAAATGATATGATGAACAGAAATTCTCCAGAATGTAAAGGTTAGTCATTATTTAACATAATAATACCAGAATAAGATTCTATATAATCACATAGTTTGCCTATTTTTGATATAATAGCTGACATTGGATTGAAATCAGTATCACTAAAATTCCTTGGATACTCTGTTGAATCTAGTTTTTATCAAGATGAACAAGGATTTTATCAACTGGTGGATGTAATAACTAAAACTAGTTTAATATTACCGATTTCTAAAAAGACAGTCACTTCTGAGTTCAGTTTACTTATGGTCAGTTCATATTGATATCCGTAAACTACTTAAGTATGAAAATATCTTTATCAATATTTTTCTAGATTTTTGTCCGGTACCGTTTTACAAATAAGTGTGATGGTTTTATCCTCATTATATATTTATAATATTTAACTTTTTCGTTGATATTTACAGTTAATTACTCATCTTGAATGTACATCATAAACTAATTTGATCAACGTAACAAAATTGAGTCCCATTTTTAATTAAATTTGTTGAATTTGATGAATTAATATCATTCCTATTTCTATTTAATAAACCATTTCTTTCCTATTTCCAAATAAACGTTTCAAATTTTATAGTTTTAAGAAGTGCTGATTAACTGCCCATATTTTTAAAGAAATTTCTTACATACCTTATTCTATAATATAATTGTTTTCCATGAATGATTTTGCTCACTTCGCTTAGACTTTCATTTTAAAAGTATTGTCAAACCATACCAAAAACTGACTTATGAAGTGTTAAAAACATAAATTTTTATTAAAACTAATTTAAATGAGTGAAAATTAGCATAACGTCTCATGAAAATATTCGACCTCTCATGTCCACATCCATTTATATTAATTATGAGCCTTATAGATTCAATGATTATGATATTAAAAATATGAGAAGCTTTAATTCCACACTTTACTTTTTCATGTTTTGTAAAATTTAAAGCCAATCAACAAATTACCTCATCATAAATGTTGATAAATTAAAAGTATTTACCATAAGATAAATAGTGTTTTCAAAATATTCTTTGAAAGATTAATTTTATAAATTGATGATCTTGTCATTTTAAAATTTGAATAAATAAAAAAAACCAGAAACAGAATTTTAACAACGAGGGAAATTGGCAAGAGATTGAATTCCGGTTGAACATTAATATTCTTCTCTAATATCAACTATAACGATGAACTCAAGTGACAGCCAAATCGAAGGATGAATATAATGAGTGCATTTGATAAATATTTTATGATATTAAAAAACATAAAACTTACATGAGATGAAAAACCTTTGATTGTCGTATTTATTGATATTATCCTAAATATTATTTTCAAAGAGAATCACAATTATAAATATCAAAGATCATAAAAATTTAAATTACAAACAAAAAACTGGTCATCTAACTCTTTAAAAATAAAATACCATTTCGTAATTTTTTATTCTTTAATAATTGATTTAACAACATACAAAATGGGATGATTTTATGTGAAATAATATGCTTAGATTATCATATTATTCTGAATGTTTAAAGGTTGATTCATAGATTTTATGACATTTAGATTTATTCGATTGTTATTAATTATAGATTAAAACTCAATTTTACATATCTATTTAAGTTTAATAAATATCAAAATTTTAAGTGTTAATTTTTTGACTGAATAAAATTAGAAAAAATATTGCTTATTTTCTTAGAAACAAAAACAAATCTGCTTGATTACACTGAAGTAAAGTTAAAGATGGATAAAAATATTAAAATTCTCTTGTATCTAAAAATTAAAAGATTATCAGTTGATTTAATTTAACGAATTTGGTGAAAAATCCATGATTCAGTATTCTTAGAGTATGATTTAGGGTTACTTGTTAAATTAAAATGAATATGACTTTGAAAAACCAAAATCTTTTTAAATTAAGTCTTTTGGTAAAAATCTGATCAACCTCCGTAACCTAATAATTTCTAAAAACTTCAAAAACACAGAATCTCAGATAAAAAGATTTGACTGTGTCAAAATTTTAACTAAATATTTTTGACAGAAAAACAAGTTTAAGAATGCCATAATTGAGATAATGAATTATTTCTAAGTTTTTATCAAATTTAAATCATCTTCTTATAAAATTATACAAAAGTTGACGATTTAATTTATGATAAACAAAATGCAAATTTTAAAAACTAATGTTCAAAATAATTCATTAGATCTAATTATTTGAAAGAAAATAATGTGGCTTATAAATTTTCAAAATAAGCAAAATATTAGTTTACTCTGATCAATATGCTGCATCTTAAGCAAAAAAACTCCCATAAAAATTGACAGAAAAATTAAAAATAATATTCAGTCAAATAAAGACTTGCTTGAAACGTAGAGATGATTTTTATCTATAAATATGCCCAGAACTCAAGACTTCATGTCGAGGCTCAAAAAATTAACATTTTCCTTGAATTTGGTTGAAATATGGTTGACAAATAAGGGACGCACAAACAAAATAAACCTTCTCTTGAAATTCATTTCTTGCAAAATATATTTTTATTTTTTATAAATGATAACTATGAAATTGTTGAAATTTCTTACGCCTTAAAAATCATCAATTCCATTGAAAATATAAAAACTGAGCTGGCTTACTGTTTCATGAAAAAAGATAAATATTTTTTAAGCTTCTAGCTTCTCACTTCAGTAAATCTGAGGACCATCCAAGGATGATAACTTCACATCATAAAAGATTTTTGGATTTAATGAAATTTAGTCGATCTTACAAATCATAAATGTTAAAATCTAAGTTGATTTAAATCAAAGGACGATAAACACGTATTTTTATTTAAATTGAAGCCACAGAATATCAATTAATGTCATTGATAAAATGAGAAAAAGATATTTTTATAAACTAAACTTAGTGGCTCAATAAATCTTGATGAGAGTAAAGAATCAATTTTTTAGAAGAAAATTTAGAGTGTGTATCAATTTGTTTTGCATCTTTCTCAAATCAAAATTATCAAAGTTAAAGATTACATACAGGTTTAGACATTTAGAGCTCAAGTATAAAAACGAGGGCATATCTTGGGAAATATAGTTTATTTTCTTGAAAACTTAATTTAGGGTTTCGGATAGTTTTAGTATGGAAAGGTAACTGATATCTACGTAAATATGAATATTATATGGCATAAAAATAAAAATATTTGTCACATACATTATCTACTTAATATTTTAAAGGTATTGTAAAAATTCATGTTATAGACAAAATAAGGCACGTTTGCAATTTTTCTTTGATGAATAAAATGATTATGTTTAACAGATAAACTCCGTGATTTTTACAAGAAATTACATTTAGGCATCCTTACTCATTTTCAGTGGAAACAATATTTAATCGAAAATATTGTTTTGAAATCGATTTAGTCGTTACACGCGTTGATCAAAAAACTCATTCTAAAAATAGTTTAACAATAATTATAATTTTTTGTTGAAGTTATTTTTAAAACTTGACCAACACTATGAACGCACACAGTTTAAAATCGTTATTTTACTGATAATTATATAAAAAAGATTATCTAATCAAAAATGTTAGATGAATTTCAGATAAAATTTAAAATTGTGAAACTTCGAATATATCCGCTCAGAGAATTGTGCAGAATATAGGTATCTCAAGGTTAACTCGCAAGTACTTTAAGTATATTTGAATGGATTAGGTGAAATTTATGCTCATTGCATAAATGAATTTAATTTATTTTTGTAAAATTAAACGTGAAAAATAATTTAGAGGAAATAAAATTAATTTTATTTTTCCAAAATCTACAGTCTTTGTTCACCAAAATTTACAGATGAATTTTTCAACTGAATACACCAGTGTAAATTTTTGGATTCTTATATTCTATAATTTATAGTTTTCAGAACTGCTGGATGCGTTTACACTCTGTAAATTGCCAGAGAAAGAGAACAATTAATCTTAAACTGACAGGGAACAGTTTGTTTGATATATTTAATCATGATATTTCTTCACAATATAATGTGGTGCTCGAACATAAAAATTATGAAAAACACTTGCAGGGTCTTCTTTAACCATATTTATGTGGATAAAAAATACTTAATTCAGATAATTTAAATAGATTAGCATACATAGCTCATTAGTATACATAAAACATTCATCCTACGTATAAGAACTTCGCGGCATAGGATATATATTTTTGCATGTGGTTGAATAATAATATTTTATGAAAACACGTCGATATTTGAAAAAGATTCATCTGTTAAATTATCTCTGAATTTTTTGTAAAGATTCATTAAAATATCTCGTGGATTGATTTTGAAACACAAATTTATGTAATTATTTTTAAACAATTTTAAATTATGAATTTTATTAACAGGGTTATAATTTTTCTTACGATAAATATAACAATGAGATGCCAATAAGATATCAATTTTTAAGAGAGAATATTCTTTTAAAATTGTGTTGAATGATTGAAGATAATTAAAATTTTAGCGATTTGAAAATGAATGCAAATATAATGAATTAACTAACATATGATTTACCCTTTCCCACTCAATAACAATTTTTAAAGTGAGAGAATAATGTAAAAAAATCAAATAAATATAAAATGATGAATTTAAATAGGGATAAAAATAAGCAGTTAGCATCAAATTTACATCTCGTACATAGATTAAAGATTAGTTTGTCAAAAATGAACTAATAAAAATATATTTCTAATATATCATAGATAAGGTTTGCAAAAACTTTTTATGAATTAAAATATTTAAATTTAAATAAGTTTATTAGGTATGGCATCTTTGAAGCTTAAAAATAACAAAAGCCTTTAAAACAGGGTTTATATATTAACCAACATTTAACAATCAAATAATGTGATCACGGAATGAGTTATAAAACGAAGACAATGGGAAAAACTCTTGTCAACATGTGAGATAGACTGCATCTAGATAAAAAGTTGAATTTTCAAAAAATTATAAATTCTCAGATCAGATGAAGAACAAATATCTATGAATAAAATAGAATTATTATTTATATGTTCTTTACGTGTCTCTTTAATTAATAGAAATAAGGCATAAGCAACATATTAGAGTTAAATAAAGGCCTTTTGAAAAAGAAAAAATACTGTTGTGCTTTACGCGATTATTAATTACCTTATTTATTACCAATAAAGGTATTTGATAATTATTTCAAAACGCAATGATAATTTTGCATGTATATACAGTCCTTTATTTTTGAATTAAGTTAAAATATTCAAAATAATTTTTATATATAAAAAAAATAAGCGAATAAAAATGATTAATCTAAAACACTTGTCACATCTTGAGAGAGATTATGATAAAATATCGCACTTCGCAGATCATCTTAATCAATAAATATATTATTACCTTTCGTGGTCATTATCAGAGTTATAAAATAATTCAAAATATTCAAATATCTTTCAGTATTTAAATTTGCATTCAGTTATTTCTCAATTATATATCTTAAATTGGCAATAAAATTAAAGAAAATCTAAAGTGGATAATTTTCATAATAGCTTAGTCAATTAAAATTACCGAAAAACTTCATAGAATTTTTTGCATGAATTTTCTCATTACAAGATATATCATTTAGAAGTATGAATATTCTATAAAGATTATTCAAACCATTTTAAGTTATTTTTTGAACTAGCTTAGTCAGTAATTTAGCTAATTTCATAAGAAGAAGGATGAAAAAATAACTTCAGATAGATTTTGAAAACATTAAATGTATTAAAATTTTGACAGCGGCAGAAGAACATAAATTGATTCGTATAATTAAAACACGTAATTCTATAAATAGGTTTTACTATTTTCTCAAAATATATGAAGCTGGGATAATGCCAAAATATCTTCTGCTTTTAATATTAATTTTCTTATGGAATGAATAATTATCATCATAAATTTTGCATAAATCATATCGAACAATAAAAAGTAACTCAATCTAATTTTCGACCATGAATTAAAATCAGTCGACTAAATTGTTCTCTTCTCAAGCTCACTGTTTGAGAAATCAATATTGTACCTTTAATCAGACGTTTTTCTTAAAAAGTAGTTATAAATCCTTCTTAACCTAGCTTTTACTCAATATCAAAAAGGAATAATAAATTTAATATCGTACACACATACTCTGATCCATACCATTTGCAGAAATGTTTCATCTTCGAGTTTTAGACAATATTAAGTCAGATTATCTTTTATCGATTTTCAACGTCTTACTACACCAAATATGAAAAAGTCTTAAGATATGTCTGGTAAAAATAAAATATCAACTCTAAAGATGACTTTAACAATAATAATTTCTTTGAAGCTGTCAACGATCCTCCTACCGTGAATTTGTCTGCCTTAAAACAGCTGATCCTGCATACATAAATTTTTACCAATGAAGACATCCAAAACAATATCATCGATATGGTATTGAAGAGACGACTTAATCTAACATCACATCGAGACACTTAAGAAAACTTTAAAAAAGTCGACGGGATGTAAAATGTTTGGAGCTTAGTGTCACGATAAAAAAAGCATATCCAATCAACAGAGTTACGCATTTTTAGTCGACCTAATCAGAATAGTTTTCAACAGTTTTACTCATCTTGACTTAACATTTTCACCTATGATCAATTAAAATTTCCCTTGAAATGCTCCTCAGTATGAATGTAACCTCTGGAAGGCATGTGTGAAAAGGTAAACCCTCGTGCATATCTCTTATATGAGAAAAATTTATAAACAATTGAGAGATATTCCGTTTTTGATGTGAAAATAAGGATATAAAAGTCTCAATATTTATAAATTGAGATGTATACACTTGCATTGAGACAAACTAAATTAATTTGAGACTAGTTTGTGGTTATTCCGACATAAAACATGATATAAAAAAAGTAATGGACAAAATTTTGAAAAATATGATTATAGTAGACATTTAATTTGAAACCATTATAATTTAAATAGACGCAGTTAAGGTTGAAGTTACATATTACACGATTATAATAAACCCTCAAATTCATAAAATGGAAATTAAAAAATCAGCATAACCTTCATCATAAATACTTTTTGCTAAATTATTTTACTCCATGACCCATTAAACCTGTTTATAAACAATGTAGACTGATGTAAAATTAGCATATTGTATTTGTCTCTATAATATGCAAACGAAATTCAAAAAGGGAAATCGATCATCATATCAAATTATATTTTGGATTCAAATATAATTCTACCATCTAATAGTAAAGTCGTTTTACCTCAATTTAAGTAAAAACAAAATTTACAGTTTCAGAATTTGCGTTGAGTGTGGAATACATAACTCAAATAAATATATCTCAGCTATTTTTTATAACATGAAAATAAAACTGAGGGTGCCTTTAAGTCCCAATTCTACACAACATTAAACGTGTAATCAGAATTTTTTTTGCGCAAATGGAGGAAGAAAGGAATAAAGAATGGTAATTCATCATACTAAAGTGGAGAAATGTTCCAATATAACGTTCCTTCTTTTGGTTTATGTGATGCAACACATATTTTACAGATATCATTGGATCATATTCTCAGAGATATTCCATACTGCTCACAAAATTTTGAAAGTATTATTATTCTCTCAAAATCTCAAATCAAGTTGAAGGAATATTTCGACAGTCATTCCTTATTTAAAAATTTGAAACGTACGTTTGTTCGTCAAGTTTAAATCTTCAAATCAAGGCATATGTTATTTAAAAGTACACATCAAAACCATTGTTAAATTGCTAAACATGAATTGAAGAATAGATTCCAAACACTATCTTGGGTTTTGAGATCAAATCACAAATTCTTAGTAAATTCATCTTTATTACAAGGACTTTTATGCAGGCTTCTTATCAAAAAATACACTTATATTCAAAAACACTAAATCTGCATTTAGCATCTCCTTAAAGATCTATGCAAAATTCAAAAGTAAAAGGCCAAACATATCGTCAGAGACATTAATTTATTGTGATACGTCAGATACTGGTGTCAAATATGCCTTATCCTAGAGAAAATAACGAAATATGCTAAATTTGGTTCACAGCAAAGATAATAAATTCTCACAAAAATAGCAGACCGAGAAATATATAAAAACTCTGTTTTGATCTCATTAACAAGAAAATTCAAGAAATATTTCATAAGACAAAAATTCATTGTGAATAACGACCACAATACTTCAGTTAATTTATAAATACGAATAATTTACAATTAAAGACGAAAATGATGAATATAAAAAGTCAAAAATGTTCTAATATTTCATCAAGCACATTTTAGGTTATAAAACACATTGTTCCAGAACCCATATCACGTTTAATGAGTGAAACTAGGTTCAGAGACGAAAGTTTAAATATATTTTTCATCAAAGATCAAGCGATTCTAGCTTTGATTAAGGCTCTGGAGAAAATTTCACAAGAATAAGTCACTTCTTAATATGCACAGAAATATTTCGAGGACAAAGTTACCTAAAAACATACAAGAGACTTATATTTTGCTATGAAGCAACACGTATTTAAACTTTCGTTCCATCTTTATTTTCTTAACGGTTGACTTATAAGATATTCAAAATTCAAAACACCTCGGAATAAACAAAGCTCTTCGCAGTAGAGAGAAAGATAATTCATGCCAAAAACGAAGAGCGAAGTGGATAGTTTTAGATGACCCATTTATATTCAGCACAATTGATCATCAATATCATCACACATATCAATACAGAAGGATATATTCAAAATATGGGGAATAAAGTTCCCTGGACTTTTACTGACCACAAAATGTGTTGTCTTTATTTCGTGAAATCGTAAATTATTTTACAACATTTGGGAATTAGTTTCAACAGCCGATACAATTCGCCTAAATTGTAGAGGTTTTTTCTCAAATATTATTTACCCTTTTGGATTTCATAAATGTCTACCGTCTGACTATAAAACATCATTTTAAGAAAATATTGTTTCCGTTTAATGCAAATTCATTTAAATTATTATGTTCAGAATAACTTAAAATTTTCCCACGTAAAATTCTTGTCAAAAGATTAAACAAAGCAACTTACGAGTTCCGTATTATCACTTCAAGAGAATTAAATTACGCAGAAAATTATTAAAACATGTTACTTTTGACACTTCGAATCAGTGTGAATAAAATTAATCAACATATTAACCTATAAGAAAATAAAATGAATGTGGTTTTAAATTTAAATTAGTAAAAATAAAACCAGTCGGCCATCGAAAATCCTCCTAATATCACATTTTCTTCATTAACCGTAAAAATAAACTTAAGGATATTCTCTTCAAAGTTCAGCTAAACTTGCATGACGACAAAAACTAAATGAACTCTTATTATCATGATAAATCAGATGAAACTGCATTGGCAGTTAGCTACAACATAACACACATAAGTATAATAAAATTAAATTGACCCTCATAACAGTAGTTCTTATAAGATAATAAAATAATACGATCATGCTTGCAAAATTGAGAAAATAATTTTTAAGTTTTATTATAAGAGGGTACATCTAAATTGTCTATACAAGTACGATAACTAATGCAGTAAACCAATTACCACAACTTATAGAAAACATATAGCTGATACATATCCTCAGATTAAATCTGTGTCCTCAGAATCCAGTGCGATTATAGCTAAATAATAATCTGAATAAATTTTAAATACCTTTATTTATCGAAAGGTAAAGTGAAAAAGAGAGAATTACGAATAATTTTTTTACATAATTATTTTATTGGATTAAAAATTTTATTTTAAAAGATTTATAAGATTAAATTTTCTTCAAAAAACACAAATTGATTAAATATTATTGAAAATGGTTTTATATGAATATAATGTAACTGATTGATAAAAATATTTTCATAACAACTTCATGCATCGAAATTTTATTATTTAGCTCAGCATGGAAAATAAATTTACTTTAAAAATTATCAAAACATTTTTTCCATGATAGGCGATATATGAAAAAATTAAAGATGTCTTATCGTTAGTTTTGTCAAAGATAATACTATAAATGTTTAATATAACCTGTTTTATTTTATTTAACCTGGTAAATGTTAGATATGTGAAACTAAAAGATTTTGTAAAAATAGTAAAATTGTTTTGGTAATGATTCTAAAAATATAAACTTTATAATTTTTCTGTCATCTAATAATCTTATTACAAATCGCTTTTAAAAATTTGGCATCTAAAACTTCAAAAATATTTGAAAAATTATTTTGAATAAAATATTTTTTTTCTGAAGGAAATATATGAATGAACACGCGAAAATTTTTTAAAAGTTTCATTGTGATCAAGAATTTATTCTCTGACAAAAATAAAACTTATATGTGGACCCAAATATATTTTTCACAATTATTTATTTCGACCAAATTTATAATATCAAAATAATTTCGTGAATTGTGCTTAAACTTTTTAATAATATTGAAAAAACACTCTGTTCTAAATTTCAGTGTTACAAAATTATTTCGTCAATACAATACACTGAGAAAAGTTTTTGATGCATATTGGTTATTTTAATAACATTACTCATTAAGTATATCGGATATTTACATCAAAAAACATTTCTCTAACATGAGTAAAAACCAAAAAATCTGAAACGATTGGTTAACAATTTTTACAGAAATATAAATTTTAAAAGAATATTTTTATGAAAATGATTGTGTCTTTAAGAAAACAGAATTTACACCTGATAGATTTTGCTTATTCAATTGAGTTATGTATTGCGAAAATTCATGCGAGTTAATTTTCAAAAAATCGTAAAATATATAACTGTGAAGAAATTTACTATTGTTGAGTTTTTATTTTTATCTTACTATTTATTAATTTTTCCCATATGGAATTGTTACCAGAAGCTAATTTGAAACAATAAATAATATCTAATATCATGAATACAGATACAAAATGAAGAAAAGACGTCATATGTAATAAAAAGTATTTGCCGTAGATTTTGAGTTGTTTTTTATTTAAAGAAGTACCAAAAGGCTGTATTTCTTGATCATGAAATTTCTTCCTGATCCATGTAAAAATAAACTAATTCATATTTTTATTGACAAAAATTAAATTTAAAATCAATTCGAAATGATAAATTTGTAAATTTATATGAAAGTGAATGGAGATTTTCAAATATGATAAAGCTATTTTTAGAATGATAGAGAGAATCATTCATTCGTTTCATAAGTAAAAACATATTTAGTCATACTTTACATATTTTTGACTGTGATATGTGAAAAGATCAAAAAAATATATGATTAAAATATTTTAAATTATATTTTTTTGATTTATTTGATCGTATTTGTAATATAATAAATTATCAAGTGAGAAAATCTTAAAACAGTTGAAATTATTTACATTTCTCATATTCACCATGAATCAAATATTTAGTGAGTATATTTTTCCCTTAAAATATATGAAAATACTCAAAAATTAAAAAAATAAATATCAGAGAAAATTATTTTTAATCGGTTAAGTAAATATAGATTCATGAACTGCAAAATTACTAAAAGAAATTTAATTTAAAAAGTCTATTTAAATTAAGATGTTAAAAATTTAATGCAGCTTAGGCATGTGTTTTATGATTTAAATTTTAAATCTGAAAATTCATTGACTATTGTTCTAAATTTTAGAATTTGATTATTGATATAATTTTCCATTTTATCAATGACTAAATGCTTTCCTGTTTATGTTGTTTAAAAATAATTAAATAAACTCTTAAATTTTGAAAATTTAATTGATTTTTTATAGGAAATTATAAAAGGATATGTTTCAAAGTTATTCCTTGTTGATGCTCATGATTTTAATATTGAAAACTGAAATTATCTTTAAACTTAATTTAACTCGATTCCATATTTAAAAGATAAACAACAAACACTTTATTAAAATTATTTTCAAAGAATCCGTTTTACGTTGTTAAGGCAAGTATTTAATTTATAAAATATCCTTAACCTGTCAACATATACCGCATGATTGATAAAATATCGAATAATATCAATTGCTATTTTAAATTTATATTAATTAAGACAAATATTTATGTATTTCACCAAACTATTTAAGTTTAAAATAGAATTATTGCTTCTCAAGGCATTAAAAATTGATACATTTATCGTAAAAAGAGATATAACACATGAATTTCTAAGCGTTTTTAATATTTTATTGAATTGATATTAGCACAAAAACATTTATGAAAACTATATTTTGTTGTTACGTTTGTATTTGTGAAACTAAAAATTTGTGACAACACGTATAACTAAATATTTATACATCGATCAGGTGTAGTGAAAAATTTAAGCTCATAAATTATTATACAAATATCGTACTGTTTCAAAAATAATTTCTTGATTTTAAATAATTTCTTCAACCCAATTATAAAAATGATATATCATCAGATATTTACTCAAAATTTAACATGAATCGTTGCTCAGAAGAAGACATATTTAGTTAATCATTAAACAAAGAGGACTCTTCATATCATAACTTTTGATTTTTAGGAGGTTTCTATGAACATGATTTATCCTAATTTGATGACCCATTAATAGTCTGAATTTATTTTTTTTAAATATCATAAAATTTTTACTGTTTCGTTAAGGTAGAGGAAATAACAATCATATAGCAGATATTTTGGAATATCAAAAATTTGTATTCATCATTTTTACTGATCAGAATACGTTATTGTTATCAACCAATAAAATATCAGAATAATTTCAAATATATCGGACATTATATATAAAATATGAGAAAAATCAATATCCGTGACCAATATTAGATAACAGTTGGGATCAAAAGTGTGTTAGAACAATAATTTGTTCAATAAATTGAAATTATTTTCTCATAGACATGATCGATTATTTTAATACATCGTGAACCATCATGGTATTTGTTAAGAACTGCCACGCGTGAATCTAATTTCTTTTAAATTTTGTTTATTTTCTGAAAAATTTATCAAACCTTATATTTACGGTTAGTTTTGTAATGATACTTCTTCATATTGCATGGTTAACCATGTTGATTTTAAATATTTCATTTTGGTCCTGATATTTGTTGATTTATATGTTTTGGCAATTATAGCTTCAAACAAGTGCAAATAAAAATTAATATCACAATATTTCATATGATAAAATGTTAACAAGTTTGTTTTAAATAATTTAAAGAAAAATTGTGACAAATTATCTCAATTTTAAAAATTATAGAAATATTTATCAAATCAATTTTTCATTTTGATTTTTATAATATTTGAAATTATCAGACGTTTTATAAATTTGTTTATGCGCGTAATGAAATTTCTCTTTTTTGATAACTCTCATTCAAATTTATTTAATTTGAAGTTCATTTATAAATATTTCGAAGCTATGCCTTTAACTGCTGTGATTTTGGTTTTCAAAACATGATGGAGTACACATGTGGCAGTATGAATACTTTCAAATTTTTCTACCTTGTGAGAAGAAACTGTTTTTATAAAAATTATTAAATTTAAATTATTTATTAAGTAATCATAATCTTATTAAATTTATAAATATAAAAATATACTCAAATTTTTTTGAGTGTAATCGACGATTTTTCGAATTTTATGTTTTACGAGCTGGAAGATGAGTTTATAGTTAATAATGGCGCCAATTTATTATTTTGTAAATTTTTATGTACTATGTTCAGTTATCCAACTGCAAAAGATTTTTATGACATATATAAATGCATTTTTAATGTGAAACTCTTCCTTGTTGCGAATCCTCGAGTGTATATTGCTTTCATGAGTATTGCGGATTTTTTTGTAATATTAGATAGGGACGTTTTATCATCAACTTATTTCTGAATAAGTCAGAGTAGAGTCCAGTTGTCAAAGAACAGCTATTATACGATACAGATCGTATCTAGAACAGAAGAGTGTTTTAATGAGTGAGAATCTCCCCATTATAGATACCTAACACGTCTGATCAATAATTTCCTTTGGAAGTGTCTGAAAATAGGTTTTGATGCTAATTCGACACTGTTTCTATGACTTTCAAACACAAAAACTAACTTAATTATTAAAAACTCAAACATATTTAACTTATATACTTCAACCTAAAATATAAAAAATATCGTCGATTATTTTCAAAACATTTTTCTGTAAAATCCCATTGAACTTTCCCTTTATTTTTTTATTGCCTTGAATTTTATTTATGTACATCATACGATTTATCTAACTCAAATTGTTTACAAATTCTTTATAGTTATAAATTATAGCATTCGTAAAATGATTTCAACTGCTTTTTATTCCTGAAATTTAAATTAAATGTGATACTTTAAAATTGTAACTTGTTTGATTTTACAAACAGTATATTGAGGATATATTTTCATAAAAATAGATGTGGATTTTTCAATCATTAAATTAGGAATGCGCGCGAAACCAGAAACAGCGATAGAATCATTTTATTTGGTATTAACTTAAAAAATTATAAATTTTATTTTTCATGAACTAATGGAGTTTATGAAAAAAATTTTCACTTTATTGTAAAATTATTTCATTTTCAAGATGTTTGGTGAATGGATTTATCTCATCAGAAGATTTTTTGTGATTGAACTGAAGTCTAAAAGTGACCAGGATGGCAGTCACCTTTCTGTTAATATTCCTCTATTTTCCAACTTCAAAAGGTAAGCATCATTATTATCTGCAGTCGAAACTTTAATATCCAAATAAAAAAATTATATACTTTTCTGGTTTCACAAATTTCGTAAATATGGGAATCATAAAAAGATTAAAATCGATAAAAATGAAATCATAGTTCAAATTAGTATTGAAAACCTGCAAAACATCATAAAAAGTATTTCAGAAACCAAAATAAAACAATGAACTGTAAACACATGTAATTTTCATTCTGACTTCTCTTTAATGGTTTAACTCTTCTTGATTTGTGTGACGTTCGAGTCATCACAGCTTTTTTATTCATAATTATGATTAACACATGTGTTTTTGAAAAAAAAGGAAAAATGTCTCTCATTGTACACTATGTCAAACCTATAAATATGTTTAGCATAGTCTGAGGTGTTTTCTGAATATCATGGGATGTTTAAGTTACACAATATATTAAAATCATCCATTTTGAAACTCAGAAACCTAAATTTCGCATGGTTAATAACTTCTTGTCTTCAATTTATAGTTTGGCAGAAAAATTAACTGATATGTGAAAGAGGTGGGAAATATAAAAACAAGTTTTATGACATCTTTAACTAGAAAAATATTTCTCCCTACATTTTTTTGAGAGAGCAAATCTCCATATAAATTTAAAAATAAAGCCATGAAGCATTTCATGTTTAGATACTTGAGAATTTTTTGTTTTGTTTTACCGGATACCTAAAAATCATACATGGGAATAAATAGTGTCCGCACGACATTTAATTACGAAAATGTAAAATGGTTATAATTTTAAAAATCCTGGATAACGTATAAAATTTTGTTGACATCTTTTATCTTTATGTATAAAAATAGGTTGAAATATAGTCTTTTTAGCTGCTTCCATTGATACTAAGTCGAGGCAGAGTTAAATTTCAGAAATATGAATAATGTTTAAAATTCTGCCGTGAGAGTCTTCATTTTCTCATCTATTCTGATTTATTAAATTTAATCAAGCCATTTTTATCATATGATAAAGTAGAAAATAGGCTTATTACTCCCTGTGAACAGTTGATTTCCCACACAAAACACTATTTTTTGCAATTTAGAAGATCAAAAACAGAATTAATACACAAAATTACATACAAATGTAAAAATATTTTTACTTTCAAAAGACAGTAGGACGCCAGTTCATGGAATCGTTCTGTGGGTGTTTGATCATCTCAAGGTGGGTGGTTTCGTCGATGCCTAGTTCCTCCAAGGTCATTCTTTCATCCAATTGTTCTGAGAGGTAGTACAGATTGTATTCGTCGGGGTTGTACATTCTTGCCAACATAATTCGAATCTTGAGTATCTCAACCGTTTCTTCTTGATAAGCTTCCACGGAAAAAATTGGACCCATGTAACTCTTAATTTGCAAAATCATCTTGATTCGAGCAGGCGCGGTCAGTTCCCTTATATACGTTTATTTTCGGTAAATTGCGTGAAGATTACTCTAATTAGAACCACATGTAATGTATGAACGGCCACCAAACTTTTTTTATGAAAATTTTTTCAACTAAAAGTGGCTTTCCTGTCTTTGTAAAAATATTTAAAAACTAGATTGATTTAAACTGTGAACTACCTCCGAGCGCATACTTCATTGAACCGAATAAAGCTCATTCACCTTTGAAATGAACAAATCAATATTTTATACATCGAAAATCTTTCATTTAAAAATTTATAACATTTAATTTTGAATCTACTTCAAATGTAAACAATAATTTTTTTATTTTTTTAAATTGTATTCACGTGCACTTCATTGAAATCTATTCAATACAGTTTTCGCAGGTAATGATTCAAATATCAGAAAGGAAATGTATTTTCTAAACATTCGTTTTTTGGTAGGGAAATATGTGAGGTTAACAAGAAAATTAATAATGAACAGATTTAGTTTAATTTGTCAACCTTTAATTAGATTTTTGGTTCACCTATAAAGGACATGGTTATATATCCTTAATGGTAAATTTCTGATTTAAAAAAATAACTCTATACAATAAAATTAAATTGTCGATGACTTTTCTTTATCTTTGCACATCTCAAGTTAAATAGGGTAAATCTATGATAATACATGCTTTAAGTAAAAGTTATTTATTTCAAGGTTGAAAATAGAAATTTAAGGCCTCGTAACTTTTCGATGAATATGAAACACCTCAAGATATTTAAGGTGTTTGGAACAGAATTATTAAAACTTTTAAAGCTGATGTTTAATTTGTGTTATTTAGGTAGGTACCAGAACTAATTTTAAAAAATGTAATTTATAGTTGGATTTTTTATACTTTATTTTTTAAATGATACTTCTAAGACAACTAATATACAAAACCATTCAAATACTCTGTTCGAAACTTTGACTGAAGTTATAAAATTTGAGAGTTTCAACAGAAAATAAGCACCGATGTAAATATGATGAAAATTTATGAAAGTTAAAATGAGAAGTAATTCTCTGTAGGCATTTAAAACACAAAGTTGTACACTCATTAGCTGAGATCTATTTTAACTTTTATCGAGGAATTAGTTTTCACTTTTAAATTAAGAGAAATTTCATGTATCCGTAATTTTTATGATTTCAAAACATAAAAATAGTGCAATAATAAGAATTATTTCTGATATTCAGATGATTCTGATTTGAATAAATAATAATTTTTAAATTATAAGTAAAATACAGGGCTGTACGAGCTTTGGAATTTCGCTTTGAAATACATGTACATGAATGAATTAGCTTTTACCGCTATTTATTCGCCTGATATAATTTTTTGAAGGATAATAAGATTTAAATTATAACATTATGATGAAAACATAATTCTAAATTTTATAATTATAGGCCTCCTGCTCGAAGATAAACATTCGCTTTATTTACCAGATCCAAAATGTTTTTGAAATACTGTTTCAAGAGGGTCAGTTTTTTTAAAAATCGGATGAAATAATATTTTTATCTCTTTCGAAGTCTTGCTCGCATTTTGAGATTATTAAGGTATCTTAAACAATAACTGATGTTATCTAAGAAAATAGGCTCTCGAGCTAAATTTCAAATTTTGAAAAACTTTAATACCACAACACCTTAATTTTTCAAATCATGAATCACATTTTTGATTCATGACAAAAGGAGAATTAAGCAAATTTTAGAACGTTTTAAATGAACAATAAGGAAGGAATTTAAAAAATAAATGATTTCTAGAATATTTAGCAACCTTTTAAACAAAAAATCACTTCTCCCTACAGTCAACTCTTATTAACCTGTACTAGCGGCGGTATTTATTTTGTGGCTGTAAAATGTATAATATTATAAAAATATGAAATGTAAAAATTAATTGATTCAATATTAAAATTATTTTATCATCATAATATTGTAAATAAAACAGTTTATATCTCATTCTGTCAAATTTACAGCTGATAAGAATCAATAAAGCATGATATCATATCGGCGCACGTGTTGCGGATTTTTCAAATTTCATTCTATGTGATATTTTTTGCCTTAGTTATAAAAATAATGAAGTTTAACAGAACAAATTTATCAAAAGTGGGTCATTCATCAACTGGTGCTCAACTTCAGGAAGATATACATACTTCAAACACTTTTCAAACAGCTAATTTAAAATTTTTATGATATGATTTAGCCTAAACGTACATGAATTTTGTCAGACCACAGTTGCAGTACCTTGACATTTTTTATATTATTGACTCTATTCATGAACCGCGTGCGCACTAATCTAAAATAGTTGATCATTGACAGGAAAACTTAGTCATATGATGTTTAAATTTTTTCAATACTTTTGAATTTTCAAATGAGAGCTTATGCATCTAACAGCTAACGGATTAGCCAAAAATGAGTTATGAAAAAAATGACAATATTGTCCTTTCTTTGGTGGTTTTTAGACGATTAAAGTTGTATATATATTTACGGCCAATGTTTTAAATAAATTTAACATCGAGTTAAGCAAGCGAAAGATAATCAAATTAAAGTATGATTTCAACATAACTTCTTTTTTATTTTGATGATCCATCCATCTCATAAAAGTTTGGATTATCAATATCATTGGGCCAAAAAGGATTTTTAATAACACATTATACACAGTATTTCATGGTCGTTTAAACAAAATTTTCCAATATATTGGTAAAATAAACCATATTTTGACAATTACATTGTTGATTCTACCAAAATTTTATTTTCTTATGAGTTTTTAAAAACCAGAAATTACCTCATTAATAAAAATATTATCGAGGATTAAAGACATCGCTTCAATAATAAGAACTCACATTATTCAACATACTTTCAAAGTAGTCTTGATTAGATGTAACAATTCCCTAAATTTGATAGAACTTGAGGATTAAGGGACATTACTCATGCAGCAAAAATAGGTATCCTTATACGTATGGAGGTTCGTGATTTATACAATAAGAACTTTTACACCAACTATCAAATTAAAAAAATCTAAAGAACGGAGATACTTTTAAGTTTTAAAATGTAAAAAAGAATGATGAATTAGATCAAATTTTGAAGATATTTGTGTTATAATACCATACTATGGAAATGATTTAATGAAACTCTCGGCATTAACGCACTGCGCGTGTCCTAAAATTAAGACTTCAAACCTAGTTAACATTTTTCATTTGAATGTTGGATGTAATATAAATATCCAAATAAGTCCTGCGCTCTTGACTTTTGGGTGTATTATATTTCACCTAAGTCCTAACTCCTGTTTAAACTAGTTTAATTTCGGATAGTATGAATTCTCACATTTAAAACTATTAAAAATCCTCTTTCCATTCATTCAGCCTTTCATTGGCTCCATTAACTCTACGGAAGCCTCGTAGGAGTGCACCCCTTTAAGTGATGAACGGTAAAGAGGAACTTGCTTATTGGTAGAGCACGTGTTCCTCAATTACTCTCGGACCATTTTGGATGTACAAACCTAGGAACACTGTCATCATCGTTATTTCTCTTGGATGTTAAAACGAAATTTTGGGGATAATAGTTAATAAATTTTAAGGTTTATAAAAACATTTGGTTTCCGTTTTGCTAAATTCTCTGGAGTGTTGCACGTGCGCACGACAGACTCCGTCGAAATCGACCGCCTCAGTTTCTTCGGATTTCGAAGCGTAACCCTCCTCACCTGCTTACTATACCCCAATAAATTCCAAATAAGTCTGCCGTTCTTGAGGTAACTCGTTGTTCTCACCAGCTAAGTGTTGTTAACTAAATAAAAAAGTAGTTACCGATCGTTTTAAAATCATGGGTTAGTTTCACGAATACCTATTTAACTTTTGCTTGCAGTATTAATCAAGAAAATTTCGTGATGTATTCACGTATTGGATATCGTGAAGTGTTCTCAATTCAAACAAATTATAAAATAATGTTAAGGACATTACTTTTCAAATAATAAATTAAATAATGGAAATTCGATATTCGACGTAATTTTAAAAGATAAGAGAAAAATAACTTCCTAACAATTAAATGGCGTTCGAAAATCTTGACTATTGTCATTTTATGGAATTAAAGTCTCTTTTCATCATAATACGTTTTTAAATTTATAAAAGCGAGAGAGTTGACACAGATGCTTTCATTACTTGTCATCATTTTACTTAAAACAGGTTGAAGCAGATTTGAGAAGCTGGCCATCTTTTAACCGGAAATTACATTTCTTTGACGAGTTTTATGAGCAAAAATTAAACAACATAAAAAAGGTCCACCATAAGTACTTAAGACAAACACAAGCAAAAGATATAAAAGGGAAAAAATTACCCCAACCAAAATTTGAGTAAAGTCTCATAACTGAATTAAATTTTATGTAAATTAAAGGTTATAAGTTTTAACAACAAATCTTTTTAAATTTATTTTCATAAATTGAATCATGAAATAATCTATGCGAAAATATGATTTAATTTAAAATTGAAAATACTAACTTGCATCTCTAACTTTCAGTTGTTTTGAATAGCAAGGAAGAATTAAGTCTGTTTGGAGTTATTTAGAAAAAATTTTACGTTTATAAACGTAATTTAATTAGGACATGCAACTAGGTTCTTCCGTTCAGAGCTTTGCACAACTTCGGCACCATTCGTAGTTTAAACATTAGTAATCCTGTAGTGTAGGACTCTCAACTTCTAATCTACCCATTAAAGCAACCGTAACTCTGCGGCATTGGTTCGCTGGTAATTTTCACAAATAAGAGAGCTACACTACCCTTCCAATTGGGAATTTTCCTGCCATTATTTGAAACAAGTATTTTCTGTTAACATTTCGGGCATGTTTATTCAAATTCTATAAGTACAGAAGTTGTATTTAAATGAAAAAAATTAAAAATATCAAGATTTTTTGACAAAATGTATTTCACATCGTTCTGAACTTAACATTGTTTATGGTTGATTTTTATTTTCAAATTTATTTAAAATTAAAATCTTATTGGCGGGGGTATAATTTAAAATAACAAAGGATTTCGAATTAAATCGTTACGAAGAGAAACGAAACACTCAGGGCGGCCATAAAAATATTTTCATTTACTGTTTATTCTCAAACCAAGAAACGAATTGGTAGAGATTTCACAAATAACTGGTTTGATTCAAAATATTAAACACTATCATTGTTTGAAAGTGATAAGAATTTTTCAAAATTAGTTAAAGTGGAAAAGGTCGCGTATGGGTATTTGCAGACAGATATCGGCTATAAATGGAATCTAGTTAACTTAAAGCTAAATGCCTCTTAAAATTTAAATTTTTTACAACGGGAAATTTACATATTTTTATCATAAGTTAAAAAGCGCATAAGTCTCAGTCCAAGTTGAAGAAGATAAAATAAAAGCAAAGGAAATTGTCTGATGACAAATGAGATCCTCAACGCTGATTATAAATTAAGAAGCTAGAACCCTGCCCTATCGTAAGAAAACATTGTTTGAGATCCTATGATATTCTTAACCAGGATGATTTTTTTAACTTCTTTTAAAATCTTTGAATCATAATTAACCAAAAGTGTAGAACGTACACAAACAATCGAGTTGCCATTGCAGTGTATAGATAATTTTTCTTGATACTCGCAAAGGCATTGGAGGTTTTGTGAAAATTTTCCTGTTTCCTCTTTTATATAAAAATGAAAAATCAGATGAATAAAAGTTTACATCTTTCCTAATATTTAGTTCAAAAGTAAAATTTAAGAAGTAAATAATTTCATTGATTCTTAACTTAAATTGATCTTTGATTGAAAAATTTACCATTGTTTAAGTTAACTCGCATGCGTTTGCATGAGACTTGTATTTTAAATTAAGTCAAAATTTGTCAAACTTTCATTGAGAATCCTATTATCTTTGTTATGCTTATGCAAAATTCTATATAAATGGTTTTAACTGTTATTTTGAGTCAAAATTTTATTTAACATGTGTTTTTATATTTTGGTAAGTTAATCCTTAGGCATGTTTCATTAAAATTCCAATAAAAAAGTGTTAACTTTAATTTCATTCTATTTTATTGGCTCAGATGAATAAAAATTGAAAAAAATTATAAACTATGTTGATCTATGGCAATCCTTAAATTATTTTGAATAACTGTCGCATTGAGAGGGCGTGACTAACGATAATGGATGACTAGTATTTGGATTCGTTTAATTTTGGATCATACTTCAAAGATAACTTTAAAAAAAATAAAATATTTATTTATTATTAAATAATACAGAAAGAGACACATCCATTTACTTTACAAATTTAGAATGAGCCTTGACCCGACACGTAACGAATAAATGGAATCCAAGTTGAGAGTTACAGTTCCAAATCGTAACTATCCACCAACCTTTAATGCCTACATTGTTATACCTCTTCAACAGTACGATACGTTTCGAGGGCGTTGAAAACATTATTTTCTCCATCTGTCTTTCTCAATTAAAAATTTTAAGGTTCTTGATGATTTTTTAAGAATCGTGTGCATACTATACGTTTCTTAATCCGATTAATAGTATGAATTTTCTAATCTTTTATACTTTATTAAATTTTTGCCAAATTTAGTCAAAATGTGGAGAAGTTTAGAATTGGAGGCTGAAATAGCTACTCCAACGACTTTTGTTTGTTGCAAAGATTTTAAGCAGTATCAAGACATACAGAATTTGATGATAGATTGGAAAAAATAAGTCAAACAAGAATTTTCGGAAATTAAAGTTTCTATTGTTTAATTAGAGTTGGGCACCTTTTATGAGTATTTAGGAAAAGGATAAAATTTAACCGAATAGAATCGATGACATGAATATATCGCGTGCGCACTGTGTGTGAGTCATCAGAGAATTTCACAGTCGCGTGTCAGACAACATATTTAAATGGAAATAATTATTAAAAATCAGCGTATTGACCAAAAAATGAAAAATAATTTATTAAAATAGATACTTTTACCAAAAAAGGGATTTTAGCAAAATTGAAAAATTAGGATCTAAGATGAGATATTATTGTTGTTTGTTCCATTTCTTTCGTTTCTAACAACCCATTGATGTTCTTTTGACGGTTTTAGCCTCTTTAACGAGTCTCAATTTGGTTCATTTAGGATTAAGTCGTGTTTTTTCGTGTCAACGTACAATGTTCATCTAAAATAAAAACAAAGATAATTCATTCTCTCTTGAAGGTGTATCTATCATCAAAGATTGATATTTACATGGAAAAAACATTAACTAGTTGCTTCTAACGAGAAAATTGTAAATCTAGCTTTTGAACGAAATTCACGCTTCCGAGGAGATAAAAGAGTCTGTTGGAATTATAATCGATGTTAAAAATAATTCGTGTAGAAGTTTGCGAACCGCGTAATCTTAGAAAGGCCGGTATTTAAAGTAATTTAAAACAAAGAGTGTATATTCGGGATGCTCAGAAACTCAGAAGAAGCTATTTGTCCAAATTAGTGAACAGAAACTCTATTATGAGTCTTTTCGAGCATAAATTTGAGTGAGTTAACGATCTCCAGATCTGTTTGTTTCATAGCACTAAATGGAAATATATCAAAGGAAATTTCACCAATTTTCAAATATCATTATGTTTTAGGGTTTGGTCGATAAGCTTTCTCCTTTTTTATATTGTCAAAATATTGTTTAACCATCATTCTTGGGAGGCAACGTTATTTGATAACCAATTCAAGTGTAGAAGGTTGCATTAAAAAAACATTGCTGGAATTAATAATTATTATTTGTGAAAAATAAAGAACGAAATCATAGAAAATGCGAATTTAACCAGTCAGGTGTAAAAATAAAACTTCTGGTCTTGCCTAGTTATTCAGGCAATTCCAGACCAAAAACATAAAAAAAATTATAGAATTAATGTAATTTTTTTGTTCTGAGTTAAAAATGGGGAAATGGATCAAGGATTCCCACCTGGATGGATAATTTTCGTCGCGTCGAAGACATATTTAAGTCTTTCTGGATCCTATCTTAGAGAAAATTTTGTTTAGATAAGAATAAACGTGAAACAGGATCGTATAAAGAATCATTAACATCGAAGAAACTCATCTTGGGAAATTTGAGAGTATTGAATCAAAAATTGTCTAATTTTCAAATCTTTGTTTTTTCAATAAAATAAAATTGGGTATCTGACCCTCAGATGATATTTTGATAAAATCAGTAAATCAAAACAATGAGGACAATATAACAAGAGGCTTGTAACTTGCTCCATGGTTAAAATTTTATAAACTAAAGGGCTAACTTATAAAAGAAAATACCTCCAAAACACGAAGTTAGAAAGAATATCAAAATTAATTTCTTTCACTTGAATCAGTGGTTAAATATTTCTACTTTTCATTCAACAAAATTTCCACAAAAGCGAAACGCACCCCTAGAAATAGGTTAGAATTTTCAGAATAAAAAAATTATGTATTTTGTATACGTCCATTTTTACTCATAATTTCGAACATACGCGAATCATTTTTAGTTATGACTACAGGTGGTGCAGTTAGCAAAATGTTTCTTTTTTATTTTAAACCAAGATTTTTCGTTGGATCAATCAATGGCAAATTTTCACATTTGTTTAAGACCGTAAGTCAGTTTAATCAAAAGCATGGACCATTCGAGGTTAAAAATTTTCTCATTTTAGTTCATGTTATCACCTGGAAGAGTATTCGGCGATAATAACGAGGAATTTAACAAAATTCTATCCGGACAGCTTATATGTAATATTTTTGCCATATTTTCCTCCTTATCCTTCGTACAAAATTAAACTTTTTCGGGGAAATTCAAATCTTAAACATAATATGCCATGATTTGTATAAAAATATTTATTTTTAAAGTTAAATGATATGGAAAGATACTATGTGCCAAGTTAGCTATATCAGCGATGTTTATTTGAGGTCCCATGCTTAATTATTTTGGTTGACTGTAGTAAAAAAAATAAGAATTTTTATGTGTGCTTTTTAACAATTGTAACAATAATTTTACATTTTTACAGATATATCTAGGTATTTTACCTATTGCGAGTTTTTAATTTGTTCACAATGTCAATTTCATAATTTGGATATAACTCATCTTCTCTTCCCATTAAAATTTTAATTATAACTTAGGTCCAATCCCTCTGTACATTCTTGGACCTCAGAACACCCGCGATCTTGAATTTTATGGGAGTATCAATAATGTTACCAATGGGGGATATATAGCAAAGAATATTTATTGCCTGGGTTCAAATGGAGTTTATAAAACCAATTCTGGCTTAACTATTGGATTTATATCATCTTCTCATTTATCTGAGGTACTTATTAATTATTCACAAGAACAATTGGGGAGTTTCTCCTGATCAGAACAAACGAATAGTTGAATACATTTTAAAGACTCCTGGCTTTAAGGGCGTTGATTTTTTTATCAGTCCGGTATGGCCAACTGGAATACTTAACTTTTTGGATGGTAAAGTTATTCCTTGGCAATGCAACCAATATTTTGACGATAAATCTAAATCTGATGAAATGATTACAAAACTAGCAGCTTACCTGAAGCCACGCTACCATATTACAGTCTTTGATGGTGGGAATCCATTTTTTTTTAAACGCCCACCATTTAGGTATTCCTCAGACTCGATTCTAGAGTACATTCTGATTGTAAGCTCGGACATCTTTCACATTTTATAAGCTTGGCCCCCTATGAAAATGACGTCAAAGAAAAGGTTTAAGATACCAATTGATATTAGGGACTGTTTTCTGTGATAATTTCTTCAATCTCCTTTATGGACTATTCAAATCTTTGCGAGTCAAATGAAGGCGTCACCGAAAATCCGTTTCCCAATTTCAAGATCGTACTTTATGAAAACTAAGTTTAGAATGAGCTTCCGCATTCGCAGAAATCTCTCGATCCTAATGGCGTAAATACACAGTAATATTTGTTACCATCAGAATTCGAATTGATGTGACTGGTCAACAGCAGTGCTGGTTCTGCCTTGAAAATCCCATGCTTCAAAAACACCTTTTATTTCATATTGCGAAATTTGTACTTGAAATATATTATCAGAACTATCTGACCTTGGCGAAGGGTGGACTTGTTCCCGACCATATCTTACTCTGCTCCAAGGCTCACATATCATCTGCTGTCGCTTTAGATGAAGTATATCCAGTTTTGTAGAATTAGGAAACTTACAACGAGATGCAGGAGTAACTTCTTAAAATTGACGCTAGTTTGAAGAAACGAATCCGTAGAATGTTCAGAGCCCAGAATAAAAGTGTGGTGATGTTCGAACGGAATTACCACAGTCAGCATTTTCAATTACAGGTTTTGTTGTATTTTTATCAGATCATTCCTATCCCAAGGCAAAACCCTGCGTTTCTGGCAGACATCTTCATTAGGTTTGGTAAGAAATACGCCATGGATTTCAACGAACTTAAAATGCCCGATCCACTTTCGCATGTATTAAAAAAGATTATTCTCTAGCACATACACCCAGATACAGCATATTTTTACGTCGAGTTTGATGACGGTGTTAGATTACTCCACCTAGTTAAGGGGAAAATCCCAATCCAATTTGGCAGGTGTTTTCATTTAATCACATCTAAGAGAAGTTTTGGCTTGTCATGAACTTCTGTCCTTACATCCAGACCGCGTTGATTGGAAGAAATGCGAATTGAGTTTCTACCAAGAATCTAACAAAGCGATCGAATTAAGCGAAAAATTCAAGCTCTATCTTTGAATGTTACGTTAACACTAAATGTATTAATGTTCTCAACAAATTTTTAGCACTTGAATTTTATTGTTTTTTTATCATGCAACGATTAATTTGTACTGGTTATTCTGCACTGCCCTTTGATTTTCAGATTGACTCTTTTGATGTTATCTGAATATGATTTCACGAAGAACACGAATCTAACTCAATGTAAATTTATTATATAAGTTACTCTTTCCTAGATGAATTATGCAACCATAAATTAAAAAGATAAGGATTTTTGTAAGTAAAAAAATATTTTCCCTTAATTTAATACGATGAATTGTCATGGTCGTCTGGGTTTTCAGAGAATTAAACAGCATCTTTTTTCACCACAACTATCATTGCTTCAATTTGTATACGTTAGATTTTCTAATTTAAAAAAAAAGTAGAAGATTTGTATGAAACTGGCGGGGTTTGCCGTTGACAATTACATTTTGCCTCAAATAGCTTTTATCAGCCACAAAGAAATTTGATTTTCTTTTACCATTCCACGCTCTAATATGAAATCAAGTTTTAAACTGTTGTTTAACTGACTACTTCTCGAGAAATTTTCAAGTATGTATGACAAGTTCGAAAAAAATCGGATGGATCTCTTATTATGATCCCGCGGAACCATGCTTTCAGCAATGATTACATCAAAAATATCCTCAAGTGTGAATTTTATTATCAAACGTATTATACCACACGGTTAAGCATACTAATTAAAATAGACATTTATTTTTCGATTGTAAACTAAAAATTTTACATTCGCAGTATCGCATAAAGGGTAGGTTAGATTTAATGCTAAAAAGGCAAATTAAGACGTAATAATAATATTTAGCAATATAAAGTTAACTTAAAAATATTTTTACTCTTAGAATGATCAATTAGTGACTTCATTATTTCCAATGTAACTGTCGTATAAAATATAAACCTTGGTTCTTAGTTCATCCATACGAGAATTTATGTGGTTCAAAAGATGTATTATAGCTGGCTTTTGAATTGAATCTTTAAAGTTTAATCTTGGAAAATGAAAAAAAGTTTTCGATTGGGTTCGTTTCAGGGAGAATATGGAGGCAAATAGAGGGAGACAATCCCCTTTTCTCATAAAAATTATTCTATGGGTTCACAGTGGTGAGATCTAACATTGTTCATCATGAAAGGCGAATTTTCAAAAATATCTTCTTTGCGCACTCTCTAAAGAAGTTCAAACATGATTTTTTACTTTTAGCTGATGGTTTATTGTCATTTCCTTTACCGTTTATTGAAACGATGGAACACATCTAAATACTTCTTTCTATTTCCTTAAGTTTAAAAATTACCATATCGATACCAACATGAATCCCCGCAATTATACACATGCGTATATCAAATTAAGATTCATCTTGAAATAGAACGCCACGATGTCTAAATTCTAGCATTTTCTAAAGCCAACGAATTTTCCTTTTTCATATTTCCCGAAGAGGTTCGAACTTTTAGAATTTTCTGAAGGAGTTCTGGTTATATTTCCATCTTTTTCATTCTCGTTGTCTTTGAGATTTCGAAAATTCACATGAAGCTTTCCATTGAGACAGCCTGCGTCTGTAAATTTTGGCCACCAGAATATATCTGATATATGTTAACGATCCTGGTTAGGCTGATATTTAAACCCAAACTGCCTTGCACAGTTCGGAAAAGGTATGCTTCTCTTTTTTCAAGTATTCAGTTTTTCATCCAGCTATTTAATTAAGTTTTTCCGGTTCCGGATATTTTCAACGGTTTCTTTTATATTGTATACAACGTTTCAATTTGGTTCAACGACGAATTATAAAAAGCATTTTCGATGGATTCTTCTTTCGATCAAATGAAAATGAGTTTTTTATTCATAATAATAATGTTTTTTATGTTGACCACTCATTTACAAGATCGACTTCCTATTATTTATCGGAAACTACATCAAAATATGTTGATAAAAAATAAAATAATCGACTACTGCCCTTTGACTGTTGTTTCGCTCTTTACCTCTTTAAAATTGTCTAGAAGCATTTAAAACGTTAGTTACCAATCCCCGTGGAATAATCTTGCTGTTTCAAACAGTGTATTTGAAAAGTTCTTGAAAATTTTCGAATATTTTTTTTATAAAGGCTAAAATTTCAAACGCAGATTCTACGCATCTTCGAATAATGCCACCTATACATTCTTTCGTTTTCGTTTGACGTGTATTTAAAGTTGTAAAATAATGAAGAGTGCCAGAATATGCAAGCTAAATTGTCGAAATACCAGTAATTGCTTATCTCTTTTCAAACTAAGCACGTACATGTAGGTTTAGTTAAAAAAATATACCTATGTATTGAGTCAAAAACACAGGTATATAAAAATAAAGTATGAGCCTCTTTAAATGATTCTATCAACTCAATTTATGCATTTTGTTCGACGAACAGCAACAAAAATCGTTTAACCGATAAAAATGGCGCAAATATAAAACGTCTTTCAAACTTTTTAACCACATTTAAGTCGAAGAGCTTGGTAATTTGAATGATAAATTTTATAATTGCGGGATTGTATATATTTTCCATTTGGTATATTGGAAACTTATTCATGAGCTGATCCTATCTATGTTCTCAGATATTTACCTCTTTATAAAAATATTTTTTCAAACTTTGATCATATCTTTTTATATTTTAGCTAATTTAAAATTCAGTTGAAATGTGCTTATGAATGAATAGACAACAAGGTGTAAGTGTAATGAAAATTATGCCTCGTTAAAAACAAAATACCACTTCGATAATTTATAAATTTTATTCAGATTTCCTTTGGAACAAAATTAGAAGTCATGCTCAGAAAAATTTAAATATGGCTGTTCGTACAAAATCATGAAACAATGGAAAAGCGTTATAATTGTTCAATTGATAACAGTTAAAAGTTGACCCAACTGTCTTCATAATTAAATTAGAATTTATAAAATTTAGTATTTTGAGTATATAATTTCAAATTTTCATGAGTCGATCGATAAAAAATCACCCCGAGTCAAATAAAATTACATAAATTTAAAAAATTTAGACAGACTTATTTTGTCTCAATTCACTTAATGGTTATAGAACCGATTCTAACCAAATTTTCCCTACATATGATGAAAATAAAGTTATCCCAAAGAGCTAATTCCGTCGTCTGTGGTAGCATTCAAGATTTTTCATGAATATTAAGGCGGGCGTTTCTTTGAACTTACATTTTATTGAAAATATTTTAAAGACATTAAGAATGCTGCGCATTCTAGACTCATAAAATGAGCAAATTAAAAGATTTAAAAAATCCCTAATTTTCATCAACCGCATAAATCTTAACTGCGTTAATATAGAATAAAAACACTTAAATGGGCGTCTGGCTTTTATCAAGATTAAAAATGAACCTAAAAATATCAATTATAATTAACTCAAAATTTTATCGCCTTGATACCAATGTTTTAAAAGTTTCCGGCCCTGGTCATGTGAAAGATAATACAATTGGACAAAAAATACCATACCTCAAAACTAAAAAGAAAGATTAACCAAACGTATGTTTTCTAATAACTGAGCGCGTAAAAATTTGTAAAGTATGACACGGTTACCTAAACTTTTCACAAATTTTTACTTTAAGAATCACAATAACAGAAGATGGGCAGCCCTAAATAATTTAAAATCGTGTTAAAAACTTTCTTGTCAACGAATCTAGTTCCTAAAAATTATCTCTTAAGGTTGGCGCAAAAACGAATTTTAATCCAAAATGGCGAACGTTACATTAAATAGCGTATCGCGCAGTCTCTGGTTGCTAAATTTACAACGTGACATAAATATGAGACATCTTATCCAGCCAATTATAGAACTTAAAAGTTTACCCATACAAAAATTTTAACTCTTTCAAATGCTTCCTCTGAGGAGGATGAAAAAGAGTGTTTTTAGTGATTTATGCTGAGGTATATGAATTATCTCGAAAACAGTCAATGTTTTGGTAGCAGTAAGAGACTTTTCCTTAACCAACCTAGAAAACGGAGCGATAAGTTTTGTAGATTTTTAAAACCTGCAACGCTTAGTTTTCATCAAATAGAAAATCAGAGATAATACAAAAAATTTGTCTTTCAGGATGGTATTTTATAACTTATGCTGTTCTTAACATTGGAACACTTCATCATATTGTTCAATAAATTATTTACAAAGCCTCATTTTTAGATCTGGAAGCATGTCCTGCGTGGAGAATTCTTCGGTTTTTATATCTTCTAACATTATAAGAATTCAATAGAACTATGGGAGTAGTATTTTCAGCTTTTTACTTTAAAAAATCATCCCGCTCTTGTATATATAAAACAAAAATAGCTGCGGCAACTTCAGAAGAAAGCACGATAGGTATTCCATTAATTTGAGGAAATACGCCGATTTTTGGCTTTTCAAATGTAAAAATGTTGTCAAAAAAATTTAAATACCTAAAAAGCCATTTTTAATTTATTTTCTTGATACCTAAGTTTGCTAAATGCCCAAATTTATGATTGATATTTTCAATAGAATTATTTTTTACCTTTTTAAATTCCACAAACACGATAAGTAGTCTATTATTTAAAATAATTAAATTTTAAATCAATACTGAGATTAAATTTTCATGTGGTACATACGCCTGCTTTGTACTTATCATCGATAATATACTTTAGGAATTCTTATTTTATTGTAATAACAAGCACTAACAGTAATATTTATGGAGAAAAAAACTAATATTTGATGACAATATACATGCGCAAAATGTCGATTCCTTTATGAGTTTTAAATTCATATTTATGATGAGCATACAACTCTCAAGTCAATTGGGAACATTGTATCAAAGAAGTAGTTTGTTCTTAAATTTTTTTGATAACCTCAAAATTTTATTTAAAGGATTGTTTTCGATTATCGAGATATCGATGATGATCTTGATCGAAATGGGTTTTATAATTCAACCGATGAGTTAGTCCCTCTTCATAGTGTGCATTTTAACAAGGCTTTCTTATTAGGAAACCTCAAAAGGATGCCCGCTACTTGTGGGTAACGTTATCGAATCATAAATATATTCAGGTCGCTTTCCAGTTTGAAATTGTTAACCTCGCAACTGAATTGAATTTTTACTTCAAAAACATTGAAATTTATGATGTTTTTGAATATATTGTTGTATGCCTGAAAATAATTTGATTCTTAAGCAAATAAGCATTAAAACGGAAACGAGTAAGAAGATGCTTATAAATGGTCATATTTTTAAAGATAGAAACATTTGTGAAGTCTACACACATTATGGGAAACTTCTATCAACTATATATGAGTGCATGTTTGAAAAAATTATATCTCAAGTATTGAGGTCGATTGGGTTGGAGACAGCATCTTATTAAGCTATATCCATTAAAAAACAATGTCGTAAACTGATTTTTGAAACATCCAAATGAACACCTAAAACCACTTAAAAATAGCTCGTTAAGATAAAATATGTTCACAAAAAAATATTCCAGTGACGCTTCCATAGATTCTAATACTTTTGAATTTTCAAAACAGGAATAAATTTACAAAACATATTAAGAGTGAAAATCGACAAAAGGATTTATTTTTTCTCGTGATAAAAAGAAATAAATATTCGTTTTGGAACTTCTTACTCTGCAATTCATACATTTATATGTTACCATTTTGAATCATGTTTAGATATTTAATGATTACCCGTTGAAATTCGATTTTTATTGAAAGTTTGAATTTTGTCAAATGTCATTTTATTTTCATAAATATATATTTAATACAAGTAATTTTGTAAAAGAATAAATTAGTTTGATGTTAATTTTATGTATTATGGTTTAAAATGGGACAGGAAATTACTCTATCACGACAATTTAATTATGTGACTTAGAGTAAAATATTTGTCAGGTTATAAAATTATTTCAATTTTATTCTCACATCTACTGTATATTCATCGTTTTTACCAAACAGGAGGGTAGTATGAGTGAACCTCAAGTTCTTCGAAAATACTCTGCGCACACTCGGGCTTATCTTTGACATTGTTCGAACTGAGAAGACGTTTATTTTTAAAGATTATAATTTACAGTTTTGTCGAAAATATAAAGCGACAGTTTATAATAGGTTTTCAAAGTGCTAATCACTATCTTGGCTTGTAAAATTTATAAAAAGGGAGAAAATATTATAATTAAATGGGAACATACATGAAATCAAACTCTGAATATTTAAATTTGCAAACAACGCTTGCGCCTTCGACTACTTTTGTGGATACGTTATTTAAAGAGAAATCTGCTTCTTGTCTCTTTATCCTCATTAAATATATGAATTTCCATTGATAGAATTAGAATCAAATATGCATCACTTGTTGACCTTTTTCCAACGAAAGCCAAAACAATATGATTAGGGAGAAGAGGATCTATTTGTAAAAAATATTCATCAGGATATCATACATCCAATGAGAACAGTGAACAACGGATAACCATTTCAAAGGTGTTGGCGTGGAGATACCAGCGGGGAATACCTCCAATTTATGATATTGCAAAGGCTGCTGTATAACTTTAATGTTTCAAAGTTGGCGCACCTTCATTGATGGTACCTTCAGAAGTGTGCCAGCACCGTTAACTCAACGATTTTATAATCATCGTGCATGATGTTAGAATCGAACCTTTTATTCATGTGGTGTTCTGTTTGCTTACCGAAAAGAACTAACAAGTGTATTGTAACGTTCAGCACAAAATTATCTTTCTCATGGAATATGAATTGGTGCATACGACAATCACTTTTATTTTGATTACACTTTAAGATCGGCAGTTAAACAAGAATTTACGGAAAGTATCATATTCGGTTGCAACTTTCATCGCAAACAGGCCCTTTTACGGAAGCTTACAAAATTCAAAGTATCCAAGGAAAATAAAATAATGTCAAAATTGAACGCTTAACAATACTTATAATCTCGGAAGTTACAGTTTGTATCTATTACATTGAATCCCAGTTTAAAAAGACAAACCTCTTGAACTCTGTAGGAATTATTTTTTGGGGAAATGGTTATAAATATGTACACCCTCATTATGGAATAGAAATGCGTATTAAAATTAACATCTTGCCGGAGGGACGAACAACTGCTTATAACGGTATAGTAGAGGGATTTGTGATACTATTCAAATGAGCATCAAAGATTGGCTGCTTTTATTTCTATTATATCAGCCAAATTTGTTTTTTACTCTGAGAAATATAAACGAGCACTATAGGATTTAGGTGAAATTTTTTATAACCTAGATCGCTTCAAAAAACCATCACTACCAAATTATTATTTTAAGTGGAAAAACAATAAAACAATTTAAACTATAATTTTTCTTCATAAATTAGCGTCCCTTTTTAAATTTAAAAATTTTCAGATAATATCGGCTTTTCATATTCACTTCCTGAAAGACAACGCTCTCGTCAAAACTCAGAGGACGAGGAGGTCTCCTTTATACTATGATAAGTTATTATTGATCGTTTTAAAATAAGATATTTATTTATGGATATTTGTATAATTATCCTAGAGAAGCTCAAAAAATATTCAGAAGCTTCTTCTAATGCAGATGTAGGTATTTTATGACCACAAAACGTCCATGCGAATATAAAAATTCACTCGACAAAAATCGCGATAAATATGTTGTATCGTGATTTGAATAATATTTTGCGTATAAATGTCACAATGAGTCTGATTCATATCGGGTTCAATATAAATGGCAATATTAATATGGCTGGGCGTGGCCTAAAGTTATAAAAATTAGTTTTTTTATTCATATATAGGCATATTTCTTTCCTAAAACTTGACATGTGACTTTTGCTTTTAGAGATATTCCTTTTAACTTTTCGCGCAGTGCCGCCATTTTTTCCTACTCCCTTTGAACTTCGTTCCCCTGAGGTCACTTAAATTTTTACTTTCAAATATAGAAAAATCTGAAATGCGCATGTATTTAATTCATGGAATCTTTTATACTTTACTCTTGTCTCGTGGCACATAAATGTTTGGCCCATCAACACGCAGACGGTTAAGTTTTCATGAGATTATCATGTAAATATTCATACATTCAAAAAGTTATTTTTATTTTTTTATCAACTGTCCGATAATATCCACCGCTTAATATTTTGTTTTATTAATCACTAAGCTAAAAATATATTTCTCAATCTAGATGTTTTCATTGTAATAATAACACCTAAGGTGCTGAAGCCGAACCTAACATTTGAACAAGGGATTGTTCATATGGTAGGAATTATTTCTTTGTTCACTCATTTCATAAGAATCTTGTCAGAATACCCAGGTATTTGGCTATTGAAGTTCTCTAAGTAATCTGGTCAGCTATTAAATTGACAATTTGCTTTTATTTAAATTTAAAAAACTAAAATTCTTTCCCACAACTGTCACTCATGATTCGATAATTTTATTGGAAACTTTATGCGTGGATCATAAGTTATCACGCAACAACTATTTTTTGATTCATCGATTGTAAGAGTATCAATGGAATCCTGAACTTGTGACTTATCGACTTAACTCGTAGTCTTTTCAGTCACGTAACTTTCAGCTAAATTTTACTCAATCATAAGTAAATTTACTGTTTTTTCGATGTAAATAGCTTGGAAATCGGGACCAGCGTCGTCGTTATAAGTTCATTTTCGTATAAATGTATGAACGTCTATTTCTTCTAATAATGAAAAATCGCAATGAAACGGATTTATTTTGAAACCTTTCCAATCAAAGAAAAACATTAATTTTATAAAATTAAACTGTGCCTTAGTTGGAGCGTAGTTACATGCTGAGTCTAATTATATTAACAGAATTAAGATAAAAATGATAAATCATTTACTTTCAGTTGTGTCATGCGTGTTTAATATTTTGCGTTTCCTCTAGGACCACAACTGCTTAAAAACTAAACTGCGATATTGAGATACAATGAAACATTTGCTCTTTAATCCATCAGTTGAGTCGATTATTGTATGTTAGGTATTGAGGAAATTTCGCGGTGTTACCGTTAATGATTTCAATTTTACGTGTGAGGATACGTCACTTTAATAAGAACGACTAAATACACCACATGATCTTCATTCGTAGAATGGATTGCTCGCTATAAAAAATTTTAAATTTTATTTTTTAATGTATAAGCTTTCTTTTTGGTCTGTTAAATAGCATTTATATCTATTACAGTAGATTCTACGCCAGGCATTCGATTTTTAATTACACGGCTTTTAAGAAAGTGCCACAGTCCCCCATTAATGGATATAGATAAATACAAAGCATTACGTGTTCACAGGTCGACATCCTTATTATTTTCTGCCTCTTGAAATTACACATACATTGACCGGTTGGAACCAGCAGCGTAATACCGTTTCCGCATATTACTAACTTATATACCATACGCATCCTCACTGTAAGAAATTAAAAATTTCCTGACTCTGAACGTCGCTGCAAAGTTTATACGTTTATTTTTAGATACAAATGTGTAACTTCCACGACGCAGTGCGCATGTTTGACACTCGTTCAATAATGATAAACGCAAAAATTAGTTTTTATAACTGTAACTAACATATTTTTCTTCGTCACACCATATTCTTGGCAAAAGGTTTGCAAGTTGAACATATTTTTATCCTTAAAGTAGGATGATAATTTAACTAAGGTTTTATGGCGGCTTTTAGGTCGCTTTTCATTTGATGACATAAGTAATTAAAATAACAACATATTTTCGAAATCTACGATTTAAGATCAATAACTAATTTATCGTATTTACAAACAGTTTTAAAATTACACATTCGAAATCGTCATAATGAAAAAGTTCACAACATAACTTCACTAAATTTAATATCTATAATCAGTTTGGCCTCATTTAAGAGAATACATGACTAACGATTCGGAAGTGCTATTTTTAATTTATTGAGTAAAGTTCTGAATATTTCATGTTTACTTAAAGTTTTTAAATATTTTGATAAAATTAAATTTTTTTCGTCAATGAATTAAATATGGCGGAGATTCAACTCAACCAATATTTAATTTTCAAAATTTTATGAAGCTATAATTTTAACGTCTTTGTGACTGCGCGAGCATAAACAGCTAGAACGGTGATTTTTATAATATGTGGTCAACAAATATCTTCCAGCTTATTCACGTATTTAAAGAGATCAAATTTCACCAACTGTCAATATAGAATAAAATATCAACATATATATATATAAAAAGACTACATCTGGTGTGGCCTCGAAGGTATTATTTTGATGCTGGTTACAATTGATGCCATGAAAACAATATGTCAATAAAATTAATAGTTTAATTCCTCGTAAGATGTCTATTTATTAGAAAGTTTGAAAAATAACGTTAACGCCTTATTCAATACGATTTGAGGCATGTGCCGCAAATTATACTTTTGCGATTATTAGTTTTTCTTGGAGTGCCAATTGTTTGGAATTTTATGAGGGAGTAGTTGCATATCAAATGATGCGTTTATGTGATTTAAATTTACTTAAAATAAAGCGATTATATGAGGATAATTTGAAATTTTGGCTGGATTCTACGCTATTTTTGATTTTCGCTTTTAAAATCTCGAGAAATAGTTTGTCTTATTTTAGTTTGAGTTTGTGACTTTTCTTCCATTTGACAGTGAATAGTAACAAAATCACTCATTGGAAAATTTTAGAGTGTTTCGCGCGTGATTATAAATAAAACTGTTATTTATCAATTCTGTATGCCTAAACTGAGCTTCTTTATCCACAATGGTTTCACAAGAATTATATGATGAAAAGTTGTATTTCAAATCTGAGCAAGAAGAACTTTTATTCTTGAACTCAACGAATTATGATTTGTACCATTATTAACGTTTTCAGTACCTATTAGAGATTATATTACACTCATATCATTAGCCCACATTAAATTGTGCATCGAGTGATTCCCTTCTGACTTGGGTGTAACATATGTAATTACCATCCAATGAAAGACGTATGCAGTTGAGCGCGTGGATTTGAGCTAAATTTTCGTACTATTTACTGCCACTTTAAAGCGGGGAAAATAGCTGTTTGTTCTACAATATATCAAAACATGATAAATTCAAACAGCCTCAGAAAAATTTTCTTCTCTTCCGTGGTGTTGGTTTTAACGTGGGAAAAAATCAGAAAGATGGGAAAAACATTTTTGATTCGATTTGATCGAAAATTTACAAAATGTTAATTTTATGATAAAAGTTTCAAAAACGTGTTATATTTATTTAAACACGCCATTGCTTTTAACGGGATGCATCCGCGTGCGCAAAAACATAATAAAGCAGATTAAATTTTCGAAAGAAAAATAAATCAGCCAAATTTATAAGCCGAGATAACTTTTCGATTATTATTCTCTTTCAACAGAATAGCTTAAGTTTTAAGTGTCATTTTAACACCAGTTTTTTTTTGTAGAAAGATGAGTCAAATATATTCGAGCATCTCCCCGAGGAAGTTTTCGTTGATTTACGCTCTTTGGTGCTGTGCTGGTTGCTAGGTTGAGCCGTTCTGCTCCCTCGCACTGGTTTGAGAATCAGGCGTCGAGTAGCTTAGGAGATTCACCCTCTTATCGGCCATAAAGGGCGGTGGTGCCCCTGCATAATTGGCTCCATTCAATCGGTATTAGATTTAGCATAAGAAAGTTATATATGTCGAATGCAAATGAGATCAAAATTGAATTGGGAAAAATTAACAAAAAATAGTCAAATTTGACCATTTCAATTAACTCAAAAGAAATTAAATATTATGACAAATATTTAAATTTTCTTTTGAAGCAGGAAAACAACTATGACGAAAGTTTTTTAAAAAACTATCACCGTTTTTTAACAATTTTTCTAAAATCAGTCCGAAAACTTGTTGTTTGAGTTAAAAGTTAACATTATTCAAGGAGGAATATTAAGAACGTGTGAATAAATTTATGACTTCCTATTATTTCTTAAGTTAATGAAGAGGATAAACTCAATGAAAATCACAAAAAATGTAACGAATCAATAGGCCAAGACAAATATAATTAAATTTCACAAATTTTTAAACAAAAGAAAAAAAGTAAGAGATCAAATTTCATACCGCATTGCCGCTTAAGTAGATGACGGGATATTCTAATTCATTAATATATTTAAAATAAAAAATTAAAATATTTTTGGTTTTATTTACAGACGTTAATCATCAGTAATTTATCCCTAATTCAATAGACCAAATAAAAAAAACTTTTAATCGTTCGGTATTAACCTATTGGAGGTGTTTTAAAGCTCACAACAAATATTCTTTTTTTCTCATGTTTGTTGAATCAGATTGTTTTTAAATGTAAAAGAATCGATAAAGGTATTTTCCACAAGAGTTCACTTGACATAAAACCCTCAAAGTAAAGAATAATTGCTTCTACTTCTGAATCTAGAAAACTCATTATTGAGTAAAATGCGATACGATCTGCATAAAGTTCTCGAGCAGTTTGAAGAGATTATGATAAATAATGAGGGCGTCAAAATTGATTCAAAGCATAAACAACTTTTTTTAGAAAACAATTTTGACGGACATGGTAAATACCGAGCATCGCGTGAGAATCTTGTTGCCAATTTTAAAAAATATGATTTTAATTGCTGATGTTATCCTCGCCTACTGATTTGAAGGAAAAATAGTTTTCAAACGATTGGCAGGATAGAACAATTTGACAAGGGAAATATTTTTTGCTGTTTAAAAATTACTCATGCATGAGAAGGCTGAAATCAGATTTTAAGAGCATTTTTGGTTAAGATTAGTCTTGGTTCATCTCTATACACACGGATTTTCTTGTAACAATAAAAAATAAGCACTGAACTACCTCAATGGATCATCTTTGACTTTCAGGAATTTAACCAAGCTCTGAACTGTCGTTAACGAACACAAGATAAATAAATAAATTTTAAAGTGATGTCCTCGAACTCGTTTAAAATTTGAGACAGAATATTTCCAGTATATTTCAATGATATCAATAGATTTACACGATCATCCGATGAATAAACAAGAGAACATGTATTTGGTGTAAAGTAATTGATATTTTATACCTTGAAAACTATCAAGAATTCGATTATGATATCGACTTCTTCTTTTGCGAACTGTTTTTTCATTGATGTTTAAGTGAGTTCACTTACACTGAATATTTTTTCAAAATTATAAATTTTGTTTCAATAATTGTTATCCGTTCAAATGAGTGTAAATTTAATTTTTTAGACTTTCAAAGTTTACGAATATCGTTTGAAACACCAAAAATTAATGGTTAACTCTGATAATTTTATCATCTGTTAACATTTTTGTGGATGAAAAATTAATGCAATTTGTGGGATATTCTACTTTTTATGAACTGAGTATTACAATTAGATTTTTAACTTTTATGTTTGATTAAAACTTCTTTCGCGCATATCATTTTATTAAAAATGTAATGATTTGAAGCAATAAAAGTTTGTAGTTAAAGTTATAAATCACTAAACTGGCATCCCACCCAGGGCAACTTTATTGAAACAAGTGCTGATTTTATAAATATTTTGAAAGTGTTATTGAAATAAGAACTGTACTGTAGCGTGGGAATAATTATTTTAAGGAAGGCAGGAAAATGTAAAAAAGTATAAATTTAAATTATAGTTTTTGAAAGGTTCTAATAATAGATTCTTCCATCAAAATTTATTAAGTATGTCTGATAAGAAACGGAATAACATGCTTTTATTTGTTAAAATTAATTAAAAATATTTTCTAAATATTTCAGAAGACAAAAAATTGTTTGTTGTTAAGCAAGGATGATTCAAACCTATTAGAATATTATCCAAAGGAAGTTTCCGCTTAATTATGTTCTTGGATTGTTCTACTTGCTTGGTTAATTTTACATTTTTAGGAACCACAAATTTTATAAAAATTGATGAAGTGTTCTTTTTTCATTTTTACTTTCATATTTCAAAAGTAATTCATCAAAATCGCTTCAGCTTGATATTACAATCAAAGTTCTTTGTAAAGTTTAGTTTAACATTTATAAAAACATATTCTACTTTTAAAAATCATCAACTGGATAGCGATAAATTAATTCGAATAAAATAAATATTTTATTGAATAACACACTTAAAGGAGGTGGCATTTATTTTGAAACTGCTTATTTCTATCGAATTCCCCAAACGCGTAGCTTTTGAAATCGCGTTAAATATTTTGGAAAATTTACATTTAATTCAAATCACATAAATAATTAAAAAAAACAAATTTCATAAAATTAGTTCATAAATTTGTAATATTTTTTCCAAAACATTTTGGTGTATTTTTGGCTTCCAGAGAAAGCCCCAAGTTTAATGTTATCTGTTCCCTTTTTGAGGTGCGCAAACTCACAAAATAAATACAGTCACGGATAAAGCGCGTTTAATTTAGTGTATATTTTTTCTCTTTATTTTCAACTTCCAGAATTAAAATCTCATAATCTAAGCCGTTTTCTGAAAAAGAGCAAATCAGTAAAATATACAAACTAATACTTGATAAATGTCCTTTTTAGCCTTATATTTTAACATACTTTTATTGAAAATACTCCGGAAATTTTTATAATTTTTTACGTCTGGATGGTTTCGCCTTTTCTATTAACATAAATATAACCTTCACCTTAAAACGAGGGTAAAAACTATACTTTTTGAACTCATATCGTTGGATGTTTGAAATTTTATCAAGAATATTGTCATGAAAATAAATGAATCTCTTAATTTAAAGATCAATTTAATTTCATCCTGATTAAAAAGGTATACAACGAGTAAATGCTTATTTTTATAAATCAAATAATGAATTTAAACGGTTATCTTTTGAAATATTAAATAGGTTTTGGAAAATAATACGATAATTATTCATTTTCGTCAAGACGTATCGTAAAGCACATTCGATGGAGTTTATATCCTCAGACGTCGAATTCAAAATGTTGACAAAAAATTGCAAATATTCAAACTTCGTAAGTATAAATGTAAATTATTGATCTTAAAGTGAAATAATTAACTTATGATGTATTTGTTTCACTTTAAACTTTTATGTATAGAGATTCAATAGAAAAGGATTTGTTCGGAAGGAATCGTCTCAAATAACTTTTTACTTTGTTTTGGGCATGAGCAGTTACCATTTGATATCCATTAAATATTTGTTTTAATTACAGTCGAAAATTAGGTAGAGCTCGATTCATAATGTATACATTTAAAATTCAAGGAAAGATTTATGATAATTGCAGTCTTCAATTTTATGAAAATTAGATACTTGACGGTAAAATTTATTAATTTTTGAATTTTATAAAGCAAAATATGTTTGCATTAATTTATACCTACACTCGATCTAAACATTAAAATTTGAATAATTTTTTTATAAATGTTTTCACGTTTATTCCTTTTACTTGTCAATAATTTAAAAATATTTACTAAAACATAGCAATGTTTTTTTTTAGTAAAACTTATGAGGTCTCGCTAATTATGGAGATATCGTTCAATAAAACTCTCCCTTGGCCCATTGCGAATTATATCCAGCTTACTTTCTCATTTTTCATTTTTAAGGTTCCGAGTTTGAAAAAGTGGCTAATCCGCTATTTACATAATCACATCCAACATAATCTCATTGATAAAATAGAAAATCCACTTTTTCAAAAATACCATTTCTCTGAATTTTGTTGACAAAATTAAAATTCATAAAAGAGAAAAAAGCTCACGCCAAGACTAACTGTCTGCTTTTTTGTTTGTACAACTTGAAAATAAAACTCAAGCATGACTAAAAGTAATTTTTTCAATTACAAATCACGCTTTTTACACAATAGATACCATGGAGTCGTTTAAGGGATAATAAAACTTTTAAAGTAAGAATGCGCCAAAAAGCACGAATAATACATAAAAGTATTTAAAACATAAACTCTTGATACGTTGCTAAGATCTAAAGTTAAAAATCAAGTTGACGGATAAGAGAAAACTTTTCAAAGAGAGTAGAAAAACAAATTACTTAAAATGAAGAGAACAAGAGGAGTATCATTGAAAGAAACAAACTTAACATGATAGTGATAGATCTGCAATATGTCTGTAAAAGGGAATTTAAAAACCGTTAAAGATAGCCTTGTGCGCATGCATTGTCGCATAAAATTTACATTTAACCGGATCACAATATTTATCAGACAATGTGACATTTCTAAACGAATTAACAAACAGGTTATTTTCAGACATACTTTTATGAGTTTTTGTCTCAATATTTTTTTAGTTTTTGTTGAGGCTCATTTGACGAGTTACCATTGAGATCAACTTTAAGATCATTTAAATGATCAATTTCTGATTTTGAGACTATATTGTTATTATAAAGCCATAACAGACAATAGGAATATTTTTTTTAATTGAGTTTATTAATTTCAGAAAGGTTCCAATTTCCTCAATTAGGTAAGAAGATAACTTTAAATCCATTTTGCGCGTATGCAGCACTTAAGATAAAATCAGTCTTCTCAGTCTCGGCTTGGTCAATAGATATTACCGTCGCTTTACCTATTAAGCAATTCAAGAAAAATAAAACAATTTCTAGAGTCAATACTTACTTGTGAATTGTATTAGGAATGGAATAGTTTGTGATCTTTATGTTCTCATTGAGTTTCAATTGAAGTCGATATATAGGTGTATTGTGCCGTCCTTTTGTGGAGAAACCGAGGAAGCTCAAATGAATACTTATGTGTTCAATGAGTTTAGTATCCTGTTGTTATTTTCATCGTGGATAATGCCCTATCTCGAAAATTAATTTTTCCTCCCCCCATGACCAACGTTTAACTTTATCATATTTATTTCAATTTTTTCCCTAATTTTCAAAAAGTGAGAGGATTTAATTTTTAAATTGATTGGAAATAATCGATTAATTTTGTTTAGTTTCTGGGACTGTATAAATTTCTCACTTAACTATCTTTAAGTTAGTATTTATCTAATCTGGATATCATTGTCTCTCACATTTTTCGACACCGCTGCCTCCCTTTATCCGTTAAAATCAAACTTGAAAGATTAAAAAATCTAACTTCATTTCATCTACTCGACTTTTCTCAGCGTTGCTCGGGATATAATGTAACAATGCGACTCAAAGAATGTGCTTAATTTCTAATTTTATTTATTTTTTAATTTCCTACGAACATAAAGCTTAATTAAAAACGAAAGTTGTTTGACAGAGTAGAATGAAAAAATAAATTTTACTGAAGTGATTTTCGATAAACTATACTTTTTCAACCTAGTGATCGAACGCATTGATCAGAAAGTTTTCCGGGGCGCGAACAAGCCTCATTCAGCTGTCAATGTGATAAGAATCGATTTTTCAATTTTTAAAACAGAAACCTTCGCTGCGTGCGCCGTACCTTTTAGCATAATTGTCGTCGTGATCGAATAAGCGGTAAAGCCATGCATAACTGACACATGAATTCATTCATTTTCATGTAAATGTAAATTTAGCCATAAAATCGATTTCTAAAACAGAATATTTGCATAAATTCTATATAATACAACAATTGAATGCACATTTTGTTTTAAATATTGAGATATGAAAAATATCAGTTAATGGATGGATCAGAGAAGTTTGATGCCTTTAATAGAGTCGAATCTTAGTGTACTGTGAAACAAATAAAAAATTTATATACTAGTTATCTGGTATAAGTTTCTCACGATCCAATGTCTAGTATTCGCGTGAAACGTAGAATAAAATATACACTTGAACTAAAAAATCATCTTTTTAAAGCCTGAAAAAATAACCATCCTTCGCTTCTTGAACTATTAAGTCATTCTTTATTGTTTCTACAGCTGGGTTTAAAGTGACCGATTCACTCATTAAAATATAATCGTACCGGTTTTGATAGTATCGGCATGGAAGGAGGTGGACTATGATCAAATGTCGAACAAGTCCAGTGCATTAAAGGATGGGTAAAGAATCCAACTTTAACTAAATATTCGATTTCCCTCTTGTTCTTCGAGATAACAGTTTATCACTTTGACTATGATGCAGCTCATCGCAGTGTAAATCCTGCTATCACTTATGAGTTTTTTACAAATTTTGAAGGTCTGATCCATATTTTTATTTTACCAATGCACATCAAAATCTAAACCAACTTGTCGTCCGTATATCAATGAAATTTTGGAAATTGAGGATATCCCTAGAATCAAGGTAAATCGAGGGCTTTCTAAAACCAACGAGCGTTTTTATGATGAATCCAAAAGTATCATATCTCTAGGTTGGCTTTTTCATTGGATTCACGATTAAATATATCTCGTTTAGTAAGTGAGAACCTGGATATAAGGAAGTATTTTGCATTTGGAGATGACTTTTGTATGCACAACGGATAAGATTTGTCTTACTTTCAAGTCCCACGGTCTACAAATACAGGGTTGTAGAATGGTATTTCTTGTAAGTAAGATTTATTAGAAGCCACGATACAATTCTTGAACTTTCATAACTTTTCTGCGAAATCGCCATCTCTAAATAACCTCAAATTGGGTAACAAACCATCTACCCCGCAAGTGCAAAACTGGTATAACGCGCAGTGTAGCGCACGCGTATCTCTCTTATAAAAAAAATTTCGCGCCAAAATAAACATGATCATCTAAGGTCATACAAATATATGCAAATTGATTTGAGTATGTATTTTAACTGCGATAGAAAGGTGACTAAATTTTCACCAAACGGAAATTTCAAAAAATTACAATTTTTCCATTGATTCTGTCTGAGAATATGAAATTTTAGTAGGCTAATTTTATTCGATTTTTAATGATTGAAATAGCTATTAGGAAAAAACAAACTTATTAAATACCAATTTTAACTTTATTACGAAAATTTCATGAAAAGCTAAATTGGTGGTTTCAGATTGACAAAAATTCATATTTCTTTTTGATATTTTTTTAATTTCTACCATGAAATGCCATTCTATTATAGGATTAACGTTCTCTGCCTTGTACATTATTTTCAGACAATGCAATAAAATATATAAACTTGGATTTTAAGGGTTAATGACCTTTAACATTATTTTTCCTCGAGGAATTTCCCGAAATAAATTAACTTTTTCCACTTAAAAGATAAAGGTATTTTTGAAGCCAATATAAAGACTGCTTTGTCTATCATTTATCATCCGGTGAAAATGACATGCGCTTTTTTAAATAATTTTTTCTACTATTCGTCCCAGTGAAAGTAAATTAGCCATTGATGATTTTACACTTTTTTAGTGTGGATGGCCTGATCAATATCTTATTGAGCCCTTTTTTGTCTCTAATATTCAATGACCTGATTTAAAATGAATAATTTTGATAAGAGAATGATTCATCTATTTTAAAGACGTCTTAAATTTTTTTTGTTTTGCATTGATACATAGAAAATTCATCATCGTTGAGGTTCGTTTTAACCACAATAAATAATTAAAAATATAATAGTCACGAATTTTTCGTTTATTTATTTACCCTTTTGAACGGGACAAAATATGATCAACGTCTTGAATTTTTGCCGTTTCAAATTTGAGGAGTTTTATAAATTAGATGACAAATTAATTAAATTTTTGTCAAGGTTCATGGTTTGGATAAGCAAGATGTCATATATGATCAAGTTTAAATATCGAAAAGGAGGAAAAGTTCAAACATCAGCTAAGTGAATAATTATCTCGATTTTTTGTTTATAACGAATTGATCTTCGGAGTTTGCGGCCTGAGACTATTTGTAAAGATGTTTTGAAATTTCGGAGCAGGCAGCACAACCAGCTAAATTTTGTTTTCACACGTCAATATAATTGAAAATAGATCAATTTATTTTTCTTGAGGGTTTTCGGGTTGATTGAAAAATTATTTTCCCATTCAAATAGGCCTCATTTGGACCCTGGCCTGTTCTACCAAAATGGTGAGAATTATACTTCAATTATGCTATTGATTTTTTCCATCTTGAATTTTGGAAATTAATTGAACGTATAATAAAAATTAGAATAATTCGAGCATGAGGCTTTGATTTGGCATGCGTAGCATTGTCAAACAGAATATTTTTACATTCATTAACTCGTTTTTTTATGAAAATGGTACCCTCTTATTATAATCCTCAATCAAAGTATTTGTTGTCAATTCCTCAATGAAATTTAAGTTTATTTTTTTTGTTAAAAATGAATAAGAATGTAAAACAATCGATGACGTAACTTCAGCCAAAAGTGAATGACATAACTTTTTATTTAACTACTCGAAATTTTACACTTGAATGATCTTATTTTTGTCAATACCATATTTATTCACGCTCAATAAAACATTTATTATTCGCGCAGTCTCTTAATGGAGGATGATAAGCAAGAGAGATATGATTACTTTAGACGTTGTGCTTTTTCAAAAACTAAGGTTAAAAAGGTTTTGTGTTGTTACTAAATAAAGTTAATTCAATCTGTTGTCAAAGGGGCAATCTCTCCGAACACATTAATAGTCGTGTCTGGACTTGCAAAAATTTTTATCGGGGAAGTTATTGAAGAAGGTTTCATTTTATTGTTAATAAAAGCTTTGGATGTTGCAGAAAAAGCTGGATGGAACGGGCCTATTCAACCTTTACACATTGTTGTTGCCATCAATAGGGTTGCGCAGAGGGAACCTTATTTTCGCCCAGATTTGAGAAATTCTCAATTTTTTAATTAACTTGTAATTAAAAGAATATTTTACTTTTGTAAATATCAATAAAAGCGTTCATAGACATACTTTATAAAAATATTTAAATAAGTCCAGATGATAATTTTAATGTAAAAATAGGCACATGTATAGCACACTCCTCCAGTATTAGATTATATATTATAAAATTTTGAATAAAATTAAAAAACTTAGATTATTTATATATTAAGCAAATTGTATATTTTTCCACGAATAAAATAAAACATCACGACCAGACTAAGTTTTTCTCATACCATACTGAGCTTCATAACTTTAAAACAAATCACGAGAATTCCCCGACTGTTCTTCATGTTTCCTCTTAAAATGCATCCAAGTTCCTTCGATAGTTTTGGTTCGGCTACCTGATTTGGTGGGATCAACGAAATTAAAATAATGTTTAACTGTGAAATGAAGATTCAATTCAGGTGATGAACCAATATTAAAGCAAGCCCTCCGTAGAAACGAGATACTTTTTGTCCCAGGTAAAATATATTTTTGAACAAAAGGTAAAGACGTCTCAGCATTTCTTACCTCCACAGGAAGAAAACATTGTGCAGTATTTATTTCAATGCAACCGAAAAACCCTCGCTGGTTGGCTTCTAATCTTCCTCTGTTGTATTTTCTTTTTGAAATTTAAGTTTCATCAATTTTGATAAATGTATGCTGACCACCGATTCCTAAAAGGTTTTCCGCATAAAAGTTCAAGCAAACATCATGAAAAAGTTTATTCCAGCATGTAATTGTTACTCTGGAAATTTCGCTTTCATCCCTTTCTATATATCAAGCTGAATGTTTTTTCGTGTATGAGCTTTCCTTAACCAAAAGTAGCTCAATTGAAAAATTTCCTTTCTGTCGATTTAGTATCTTAAAGATAGTTTCGTGCCTGTATCCCCATTTCTTTCTCAGCTTTTTTTGTGCATCTCAAACATTTTGTTTCGTTGCTTCTTATTCATAAATTCATGCTACTTCCACAATCACACATCCTTTAAGTCCATGGTAAGCCCATTATTCTTAACCAACAGTCAAGTTATTCGTTACTGAGTGCAAATTTTGTGTAAAGTTTTGGTGGATTTATGTTTTTTAAACCTTCTTATGTTTCTATCGTTTAAGTTTTTTTGAAAATTTAATGAGAAAAATTAAATATTTAGGGGTGTTTTAATGGTACCAAGAAATAACATATACACGGAATATTTTACCTTTATGCCTTATAATGTCAAGAGCCAAAGATTTTTGCATTTCTTCTTAAATTTAACATTAATTTTTTGATTTGTTATGGATAAAATGTATCCCAATCTTAAAAGTTATTACTGCATAGAGCGCTGTTTTAACGGTATTTTGTTAAAAATGTTTAAAGTAGTTTGTCCGATATTAAAGGTGATCGTTTTTATCTCCGTATGTTTATGCTACAAAACTTTTATACTTGCATTGATGATATATAATAGGTGATAAGTATAGTGGGTGGATGGTCCATTATCAATTCAACTTTTAATCATTCAATCTTATCGGCTACTTCCATTGAGCCTCATTTCACATTTGACCTCTTCCTTTTTCTTTATCTTGAAAAATTTTGATAAAATTAAAAATTTGTTTGAAAATTATGACCTTATGATAATTTACCAAATCTATTTAACATCATAATTGTACATTCATTTATTTTAATGGCTATTTTAAACTCTTTTTGTTATGGAAAAATTTAAACTATCTACCTCCCCATCCAAAGGGAGCAACTAGTATAGGCTTGTTACACTTCAGTTCTTTCAAAAAACTGGTGTTTTATAAACTTTACTCGCGTTTTGATTTAGCGATCAGATTTTCCCTCGAATACCTCTTTTGTGTGGCCAGATCGCAAAGAATACGCAAATTCTCAGAAACTGAAGAAAATATATCCATTTTAAATCAAATTGAATGTTAAAACATCAACCATACATGTTAAATTTCTTGTGCTAATTTGCAAAACGTATTCAGAAATTCTTAAAGTCAAGAAAATTTGAGTTTATCGGTTCATAATTGGAGGGAAATATTGACTTTTCAACAGCTAGTATGGGTTCTAATCATTCGATTTTCTTCTCATTTATTTTTTGGCATTCTACTTTTATCTAAGGTTACATGTATTTTAGGTGGCATATTATGTTTAATTATCTAGAGTATGGACCAAGACAATGCGGAGAACCATACGCTATAGCAGTATGCGGCAAATTTGTACTTTTTTCTTGCCATGCGTGCATTCGATAAGAAAACACGATACTTTCCACTTGTATAAACCGCGCGTGTGTAGATTTATGATTCGCCATTGTTAAATAGTTATTTTCTAATTTTGATATCTGTATTACCGTTAGTGTTAGTACTCTCATTTATAAAAATAATCCCATTTTAAATATTTCCTCTTCTCACTCAAAACTTGCATAGGATAATGAAGATTTGATGAAGGCAATATTCTATATGCACAATTTCCTTTTTAAGAATTATTTTCCTTATTAAAATTATTTTTGCAAAATTATCTATCATTAATTTTTATCGGGGAATTTTAAAATACGAAAATCATTTTTTCATAAAGATAAGATGAAAGGAGAATTTGTGCTTTATTTTCTGATGCTAAATCATATAAAAACAAAGGGGTCCATTAAATTGATTTTGTCTACACAGGGATCGTGGAAAGCATGATTTCCATTAAATTTAAACTATTTAATGAATCATTACTTTTAAGCATTAATTCTATGCTACGTATACAAATTTTTCAGTAAATATCTCAAAATAATTTCGAGGTAATATACAGTGCGAGATCGACGCAGGACTAGAACAAGGGTGGGTGAATGCGCCTAGCCACAAAGTTTTCCTCGTCAGTCAAGATAGTCTGAAGAATTCTCCTTGAGTTGAGGTTTTCTTTCAAGTGAAAACAAAATTTGTCCCCCATTTTCCACAAAGGAACTTAAGTCATAAAGGATCAGCGGTGTGAAAGGGAGGGATTCTCAGGTTGATCTGTCTTTCTTCAATTTTCTCACGCAATGGTATATCGATAAATTTAGATGTTTAGTAAACCATGAAATACCTAAATTTAACAATCTGAGAGGAATGATATACTTTATGAAGAATGAACAAACAACTATTTCTTTGAAAAAGAAGGGAATAAAGTAGTGTGTTATGAAACGAGTACTGCATTTCAGGAGAACAGTATCAAACGAAAGAGCAAATTAACTTAAAGAATGCTCCCGAGGAAGTACCAACAGCCAAAGCTCCGAAGTTTGCCAAAACCCAGTTAGTAGCATCAACCATTACCTTAGAATGATCAAAACTTCAGATCGGAAGCATGAAAAAGTTGTGTCTTGGCTAAAGATCATAAATAAGTTACAAACCTATATTAACCGAATTTCGAGTTTATCTTGCAATGCATGGTAAAGTGTGGAAGCATGTGTGTAAATAAATTTGAAAGTGTCTTATTGTTAGACTATTTTGTGGCAAAATGAATAAATTATTGATGAATTCACATAACTGCTGAAGGAGAAGATGAAAAATTTATTGAACTTTATTTGGCACAATTGGTAACTCAGACAAGGAAGACACAGCCCACCGCCCACCTACTTATCTTTTATTCTTTGAACTGATTGAAAATTTCGTGGAAAAAGCGAATTTTCTTTCATTAAAATAAAGGAAAGATAGATACACGAATCAGGATTTACATGAGTGTATGAGGGATTTTACAGAACAAGTAGGTTCTCCAAGAAAATAACGACACAAATAAAAGGGGATAAATCTTCTATGAATAGAAAATTGAGGTATGATGGAACTTTTAAAAAGAGACTTTCCCGCAGATGATATATATGGTTATATTTTGCCTGCTCGTTGATTTTTGCATGATGGAATCATTTTTAAAGCTTATCCTAACATAATGTGCTTGATTGTATTTCCTTGAGAATTGAACAAAATCAGAGCAACGGCATTCTAGAATCGACACTTAAAGTCATTCCTTTTGAATGTGTAGAATGAGTAAGAATACCCAACTTCCCACGACAGAGTGATGTGACTCTGTCTTTACGTTTCAGAGTGAAATCTTTTCATTTCAATGCACGAAGGACATAGCTTGTGATTTTGTAAAAACTGAGTGGGGCTGAGGAAGTATAAATTCTCTCCCGCAACTGGTTGATTTGAGAACTTGAATGGATTGAAAATGATATTGCAGTGAAGGAATGTTTGCATTGGAAACAAGTAAAATCATTCGAAGGAAAACTAGTTTTATTTGCAAGTAAAGGAGGTTGAGGCAATTTTTGTCGTCTCCTCTTACTATAAAAACGAAAAATTCATGAGAATGTTTCTTCTAAGATTAGGAATCATTCGTCGAGTTGGGGGGACTATGTCCAAACAAGATTTCAGAACCCAAATAAATCGACCCTGCCGCTCCTCACGTTGAAACAGCCCCTGAGGAGTTTCAGGGTAAACTTTTCGACGCACACTTAAATCACAGCGGAATAAATGGGAAATCTATTGGGATTATTGCATCTTGAAAAATTTCTGTCCTATGAAGAATTTCCAAACATCAAGAAATTTGTTTGCAAAACGTTTTCCATATTTAAGTCCGAATAGATTTATTTGAAAAGCGTTTCTTTCAATTAAGAAAGATAAAAAATTATATGCTCCTTTTTAGACATTAACTTGAAGATGTGATGATAATTTTTCTTCTAAATGCAAAAATATTATTAAAAACTATTGTGTGCGCACGCCCAGCTTAAAAACTATGCGAAATTTAAACATGCTTATGACAATAAATGACGCGAAATTGAAAATATGTATATATTTCATAAAACTACAATTATATACTTTAAATTAACTGATTTTTAAGGAAATAATTAATTCCTTCATTGAAATGTGCGGCGCATCGCTTACAACCGTTCACATGGAGTGATCCTTAATACGAAATAGTTGCTCATGTGCTGGACGATTCTAAGCCATAACTATTTTATGAGATGTCAAACAGTTTCAATGTTAGATGTTAGATAATATCAGAAAATAACATACTTTTTAACATATTTTCGTTAATTGTCATATCTTTGAGTTTATCTAACGCAGTTTTTTTACATCACGCGTAATAATCCGACAATTTTAATATTTAAAATCTGGAAGCCGTTTTAATATATTGAATATGGCGAATCAAAAACCAAAGTTGGATGAAATTATTTTTAGCCAGTAATGTTCATGCGCACTCGTGATTTCAACTACAAAGGAATGAGAAATGTAGGTAATTTTTCGATTAATTAAATGTAAACTTCATTGGTGTCGGTCTCATCATCTTGTTTTGGAGCAAATGCGAAAGGGAAAAATATTTAGCGGTTGACTGATCAAGAAATTCGTAAAGTTTCTGTCAGCTCTTTGATATTCATCTAACGAATTTTTATTCATGGAAGCTGATAAGTTATTGAAGTAGATCAAGTATTTTCATAGATCTCTCTTAATAAAATCGTAAAATAAATCTTCAAAGAACATATATGATCACAATAATTATTTAATTTCAATTAAGGCTAAATGTAGCACGACTAATGTAAAATTTACTTCAGACAAAGCTAGATTTTAAAACAGCAAATTTTCAGAAGCTAACAACTCACTAAATATTTGAAAATTGCTTTCGATGATTTTTACGGTAAAATTAAAATTCTCAGCTCTTTTTTACCGAATTATGCTATATATCTGACTTATATTAATTCATCTATACAGTATCAGAGGGATGGTTTCATTACTTTCCGAAATAAAACTAAATTTAACGGCGGTTGCATTTCACATTCTGAAGTTTTTGAAATTTTAAATTGAACTTCATGAAATTTAAGTTATTCATCAAGAAAGGATTTTTCGACGTTTTAATTATTCATTCAATAATATAACGATTTAACCTACGAAAGAACTATGAGAGAAAATTCGAATTGTTAAAAAGCAAACTTATATTAGTTCTGACACCGTCAACTTTAGATATCAAAAATTTTTGTGATTTAAAAAAGTATTTAGTCACGAGAACGAGCCAACCTAGTAAAAATTCATCAAAATTGACTTTCAAAATGAATCGGAAGAAAGATTATGCGGAAAGTACCTTTAAACAAGGTCTGAGGAGAAAAACACAATTTCGTGGGTCATTTTAGGAGTGTAATGGAATCAAAATCTGAGTTCCTTCCAAGTATTATTTGAACGTAATCTCTAAGCATTTAGATTTTGTTATGATAGGCATTATCTGAAACGGCGCGACGAAATATTTTTAACAGTTTGTGGGCGCGCGCAGAAAATAATGGTGGTTAAATAGTCTGAGTCTAGTGTTTTTCTAAACTATAGCTTCAAATGTCTCTACCCTTTATTAAAATTATATCTATTACATTTGAGGGAAGGGAATTTCGTCGTAATATTTCATTTTACTATTTAATTGTTTCTGAGTAAATAGATGCAACATTTAATATCCCTTCTGTGAGTTGGTTACAAATTTTGACCGAATGAAATGCCGGGAAACCATATCAATATCTTATTATTTATAAAAATAAAAGTTTGAAGATGTTAGATGTATCACAAATTTTTGGCAATATGGATGTTGAATTCTTTTTTAAAAAACTGGGAAAAATAATTGTGAAAACTGAAATATTTAATATATTGACCTCTGACTCTCAATTCCCATCAAACCTTAGATTCTAAAATGAAGCCTTATCGAACATAGATTATAGAAAATCGAACGAAATTTTTGTGTTAAGTATAATAAAAGTAAATAAAATCGTAAAATTAAACCCATTTGTAATGCATATACAGTTTCTAAAAAGAATCAAGTTTTATTTATGAAGCTAAGGTAAATCTAATTTATAAGGAAATTATAAATGTTATTTGTTACTGTTGGAATATAAATTCTAACAATTTCTCACATTCAGGAAGAAGTTTGAAATCTATTGAAGTTAAACGATGAAAGATTTTGTCTACGTTTCACGACACTACACGAATATTTTGTTATTATTGTTATACAATAGTCGTAATGTAATTCTCAATTTCATCCAGTTTCTTATGGCTCTGGATTTAGTACCAATGATATCAAAATAATTAAACCCCCTAAGCTTGAATTTTAAGAGTATTAGTAATTAACTAAAAAAAATATCTCTCAGTGATAGTTACGATCTGATTCTATTGTTAAGGCCTATATTTTTAGTAGTTTCACATTCGTATTATTCATGCGAGTAAAATTAGTGGTAAATATGCCTTAAGGATAAAAATTAAATCAGAATAATTTCAAAAATTAATAAAAATCTTTCGGAGAATATTCCATATTTCCTGTAATACTGGATAAATCCTCTAATCGGTTAAAAAGGAAGGCTGTTATTCACAATTATGTTCCAAAGTAGTTATTTAACACAGATTCTGCACATTCCGACTTGAAATATTTAACAACGAACAATCAGCGAGATATAAAGATACTTTTTAGAATTCATTTGTATTTTTTGAGAATAATTTTAACCCTTCGGGTGGATAACTCAGGCTGATAAAGGTGAAACTTTATAAAAACAATATCAACGAGAAATCGACCTAGATAAAATTTTACTAGAACTAGATGATTATTATAGGTATCAAGTGAAGTTAACACCACGTTGAATTAGAGAATTAAGATGATTCTGACATTTTTACTTTATTTTTATAATAAATTTTTGCCAGCAATAACGAGCGCCAAACACCCTCACATATTTTTATCGTCATCTATTACAATAAATAATAAGGAAACATCGAAACTATATATTTAAAAAATCGCGGATTCTGAAGGTTTTAGGATAATTTAACAAACAGTATTTTCATATTAAAAGAATTAAACATAAATAATTCACCAAATAAATGTGAAATTCTCAAATTTGGAAAAATAAATTTGTATTTCATTTTTCTAAAAACGGTATCACAAATCTTATTTCTTATGAGTCGAGATTTTAAAAATAGTCCGTTTTAAATGAAAATAAAACTCGTGAAAAAAAATTTGTTTATTGGGTTTACTTAAAAAATTATTTGTCTCCCTCTGGCAGAGGCAGCCCTAAAATGGCTGTAACAGACTTCAACCATGACTGAATATAACTAGATATAGAAAAACACAAACTTGATTTTTCCAGTTTTCCATCCAATCAATTTCATAGTTTCAACAGTTTTGCAAGGATGGAACGAATTGTAAATTCTTCCATTGATGGGATTTTCCTAAAAATTTGTATTCTCAAATTGGTTAAAAAATCAAAATCTATACTTTGATTTATATTCATCATCTTAGACATTAATATAAAAATTAAATGCTACAATTCTCTGCGCAATCGCAAGTATCACGAATAATATTCGTGATATTCATATTATTAAACTTGGGAGTCTATAATTTTTATCATTTGAGAAAAAGGGGAATTTCGTATGAACTCCGCAAATTAAACATTTATGTTTTCCTTCAATGTTTATTAGAGATACAAAAGACGAGTAGATTATATCGAAAACGTAAATTTCATTCGCATTTATGTCTGTTAAAGATTTTGTAGATTTAACCTAAAATGATATTTGAAAAAGTTTATCCATCCAAATATACGACTATGAAAATACCGAAATTGGAAAAACGATAAAATTTGTTAAATATGAAATATAGTTTCAGATTTAGGCTAGTTCATACGTCAATGTCGTGATGTTTCGATCATGAAATACGTGTTGCTTCATTCATTTAACAACTGTCATAAAAATTCTTGAATCGATCTTGTTTTAAATTCTGGTGAAAATTTTTTATGGATAAAACAACCATATATTTGTATAAACCGCACAATAATAACTAATATTTATTGACATGAGACAATTCTATCTATCTCCTATTTGAAATAATTATCTCATTTAAAGTCAAATGAGACCACAACTCGATCAAAAATACCGCCGCTGAATAATTCATAACATAACGAAAATTCAGTTTTTGAGAGAATACATTGATACATGGAAATTTTTTTATACATTATCTGAAAAACTAAATCAGAAAAACATAAATTTAAAAGTGATGTGACGTATCCATGAATAATTTCGAATTCAAAAATTACAATGTTTTAAAAGATTATTGTCAAAACACCTGAATGAACTCTAAAATAATGAAATAAATTAGATGATCAGAATTTCGCCATGTATGCTATCTCCCATTCTGACAGTTAAATCAAAAATAATTTAAAAGCAATTTTAAAAATTAAGTATCTGCAGGTTCGATAATCCAATTCCACACTGTTCATCATTTTCAACAATGATATGAATTTAAAATATATTGAAATATCAATATATTTAGCTATTATATTAAATTGCAAGAAATATGTGAGATATATTGCGTAAATAACTGTTTATCGGATTTTGAAGGTAAAATTTTATCAAAATCCTAAATAAATGACGACTACATGAATAGTTTTATTCAAACTCGACTAAAAACCAACTTAATATTTCAGTTCTAGCTTGAGTGTATCATCAAAATGAAAACTCATTCGTTCTTTGATCAAAAGGTGAAAATATGGTAAACTATACAGGAGCTGTACAACACAGTTTTATAATTTTCAGTACTGGTAGATTATAGAAAATGCGTGATTTAACGTTTGGAAAAGCTACACATTTTTTCACTTAATTTAAATGAAAAATATCAAGGGATCTGTAATTCATTAAAAACTTCGCTTCATATAAACAGATTTTTAGGTATTTAGAAGGAAAACATGTATGTAAAAGAGATGAATATTTTAATCTCACCTCGAGGGTAACAGCCACATTTAATGTAAAAGATTGTTGATAAAATCTCCATTTCTGGTTATAATCAACAATATTTCCATCTTAAACAGTTATTTATAATTACCAAAATCGAAAATTCTAAAGAATAAAACAGGAACCTTGTATGATACATTGTAAGTGACGTAATATTCGTATGCCAAGAGCTAAGAATTAATTAAAAAAATACATCACGATCATTGACAAAATAACAGTACAAATGACTCTTGTTGCGTTCCTAACGTAAAAAACGATTAAACGTTTAAGGTCCTGCACTCAAATGACGAAGAAGAAGAAGAAAAACCTGACAAAATCTCGCAAAATAAATCATAATTTAATGTCATTTGGCATGCGCATTATTCACTTCTTGAAAACCCACTAATTTGTACGCTTTGAACCAATTCAGACAGTTCTAAAATTTTGGCTTCAATGTCGTCGGTCGAAACCTTCTCGTCTTCAATTTGACAAGCCACCCGAAGTTTCACTATTCCAAAACCAATTTCCTCGCGTGCGCATTGTCCCCAAACTAGTGAAGGGAGACTTATTTCTCGAATTTTCTCCTCTACCTCATCGAGGTTAACATCAACATCGCTCGGCATGACATCTAAAACTATCACAGACTTCTCTGGTGGCTTTGGCTTCTTTGCATCTTTTTTCGGGGGAGCTTGAGGTTCATCAAGGTGGCCATCTTGAGCAGAGATCTTTCCTTCGATGCAAGAAAGCCGATCTTCGATTCCTTTCAGTCTACTGTCTATATCTGACAGCATTTTTAATAACTTATCCCCATCATACTGTTCCATCTCAGTTAGGGATTTTTGAATGGACGCTTTCGTAAGCGCAATCGCCTCGAGTAACAAGTTTGCACTTGACTCGACGATCCCGTAATTTTTAAATACTTCGTTGTTCATCTTTTTGCTGGAAGTTGTTGTGCTCATGCGATAATTGCAAGTTTTATCTTTTAATAAGTATTCACACATAAGATTGTTTTCGAACCGCTTCGACACGACCCGATCACGATATTTTCATGCTGTGTTTCGCGTGACAACTAGAGCGCGTTTTTTACAAATATAGAATTTACAGTCATCCAGCGAATGCTTAATTTCATCAGTGGTTTGTTTTATTTTTGAATTTTTCGACTAATTTTAATCTATGATGCACGATATAATATTATCGGATTAAGTTGTTGTATCAAAAAATGTAACATTAGGACCGATTCAGGCCACTCACTAACTCGTAATTAATTACTCAGTGTCATCAAAATCAAATAACGTTCAGAAAAGCTATAATTAATGCCAATAACATATTAAAATACATTGAATGTTTACTACTATGGCAGATATTTGTGAGGGTTTTTATGTGTAAATCTGAAAGAATAGAATTTAATTTAATGCATAAATTTCTCTATTTGTACATTTCAATAAGGAGCATGCTCCGTACAAAAAGGTTCATTTGGCCATATTTTTCGTTTTTTATCTTATGATTTTACCTATTGAGTCATTCAAACTTTAATTAAATACAGTTTTCATTTTAATAAAGTCAAAAATTTCAATTTTGTTTTTTGATAGATCTTAAAATCGGTACACATTGTAATGATAATATTATTTGTAGTAAGCCAGCGTGTTCTATGCAATTACACCCTCTAATTTGTAGATGTTTTATTTATTGGTATCTCTATTTTATGTTTAACAAATGTAAAATTCTTATCGGCATAACGCATAAAAACACCTTAGTGAGGATTTGTAACACAAACTTATTTTTGCTTTAAATATATTTACTGTCATTGAAACCAGTTTTCATTTCGTAAAGATCAGAAGTGGTATTTTTTGTGCACTCGTAGTAACAAGGGCAATTTGACAAATGTTATTATTGATGAATGAAGTTAGGTGCAACAAAAAGTGTTAAATATGTCATCAAGAGCAGGGTTTGAAACTTCCATATAAGAGTAGGAAAAACGCCTTATGGTTATAAAAGGCAATCCTTGGTTAGTATCAAACTTTGAGCTCGAAATAATCCTTGCCAAAAAACTCAGAAACAAAGAATTAATATAAGATATGAAGATATCCGAAAACGCATTTGAATAAGATCGAATAGTTTCAGCCGTATATGTCCGAATCAATAATATGAATTTATAAAAACAAATAATAAAGTTGTCCACACGACAGAAAATATTTTTAACGTTTATTAGCACGTCTGTAAAACATAGATGACTATGATTTATACTGGCCATTTTTCTAAAAATTTGATCAAACTCTGCCTTTTTAATTGTTGGTTAAATAATTATCTGAATCAATTTAGATGTATTTTTTAACTCTTAAAAATTTATATTTGAGATTCATATCTTGATGAAGTAATTTGATATTTACGCGCTTAACCGTTTCTAATTTATGGAAAATGGCACCATGTATCTTTTGTAATTTTCTTTTAGCGAAGTTATTATCATCATTAATTTTATGTTTTTATGGATAGTTTAATATTGTGGGTCAAATCACTCGTTTTCTCAAAATCCACTTAATTATTAAATTGGCCCAAATCTTTATTGATACGAATAGAGCTAATTTTAAGATTTATGAACTCAAAGCAGAAGGTTGCAACTATTTCATCAACCGATTTTGAATGAAATTAAAATATAAATCGTGTAGTTTTCAGCAATAACCCGCTTTTTAATAAGTTATAAATTTAAAATAACTTAAATACTATTGTTTCAAAACCTACGTGCCTGAGTTATATTTGTTGAAATCTTATTAAAAACTAGAGTTCGTTAAATATTGGGGACATGTTAGCCATGCGCACTAATCACAATTTTTCCATATATCCTATATATTTTGTTGTCATCCTATTTTCTTTTTTCTATCATTAACATTGATTGGAATGGATATAATGTTTTGTAAAAAATATCAATTTCAGATTTTAAGTTTCTAAGTATTTCTGATAAAAATGCAAATTCACAAAATAAGATTATCCACGAAATTTAGTTCATTAGAGATAGACTGATTACGCTTCAAATATAAGAGCGTTTTTCGATGAAAAATAATTTCCGATCTATTTTGGAGTTTGGCATTTGTATGAGAAAAATTTCACAAGTTTTTTAATTATTGGGGTTTATTAATACTTAAATTTAACTTTATGGGAAGAGTGTTATTTTAAAATCATTTTCAAAACATCTAAAGTTGTACTAAATTAAATGATAATACTCAACATTAACTAATGTGTCATACTAAAGCCAGTGTTTACTTTAAATATTTATATGATGTTCGAACCCCAGAAAAGTAAACTACTGTTGGTCTCATACTAAATTGGAAATATTTTAAGCGATGAACTGACGTTTATATGGAAATGGTAAAATCACGTTACACGCCTGCGCACGATGCCTCCAGCAATGCCCGATAATTTTTCAAATAAATGTTAACATTACTTCAACTGTTAAATTTTTTCCTACATTTTTTACTCTTTAAAAATTAAATAATCAGCAAAATTGTTTTCCCTTGTGTTTATTCTACGCTGATTTCACTGGATGTTGAATATATGATCCTTAATTTTTATAATAATTTTCAAATTGTCAAATATTGGGTAATTATAGCTCTCTGTTCAGATTGAACAAATTTCATATTTTATCTATGTACGATTGTTTTTTTACATGGATCATCGTGTTTTATTTTTGTGAGTGTTTTAAAACATAAAATGATTTATATATTCATGAGGATAATTTTTTCAAGTTATTGGTCAATATATCACAAACAGTTAGCATTAATATTTTTATCATAATAACAATCAGATAAAGTATTGCTCAACCCCCACAAATTTTACATTTACACGTTAGTAAATCGTTTAAATAACAAAATTGAATATGTATAAATAAGAAAGTTTTATCTCTATTACTAATTCCACGAGGATCGAAATTTTGGCCGATAAAATCACTTTAAAATGAATTTAATATTGATTCTTCAAAAAATTAGTATATTTGGATATTTTTATGATTTTGTTCACAAACAAAAATCCTTTTTATTTACGAACAAACACATGTAAAGTTTTCGCTCCATTTTTGAATTTTTATATTCGATAATTTGAGTGACAAACTTTAACAAACAAGATGGGTATGTAATTTACAAATAAAAGAATAAAGTTTTCAATTTTTTTGATGATATTTCAAACTATTCATGAATCAAACATCTATTCAACATTTTAAATAATCATATACGAAGAAATTAACATCCAAATTTTAAATAACTTGTGAGAGAATTTAATGGGCGAAAAATTTTCTCACGGCAGTGCTGTTTGATTTCGGTCTTTTCAGTGTTAAAATGCCAATTTATAGTTTTTATCAGATCCTTTTTTGTGAGAGTACTATTTTCCGTTGCCAATTCTTTGTGAATGAATAAAAAATTAGATTTATTTGGCCAATTTTTAATCAGTTAGTTTGCGTCACATTAGGCTTCTCTTAGTCTTGACTGCTTTTGAAAATGGGAGGGTTAAAATATTTTAAAGTATAGAGATAAAAATTAACTGGTTCTGATTTGCGTTATTTTTCAAACAATTTTATTATACTAAAAATTAACTACAGAGTTTTACTTAATGCGCATACACCTCGAAATCCTCGAGATTACAATTTTGATGTCTATGATTGATCAAAAGCACAAAACTATGATCACGAATGGAAGAATCGCGGGTTAATTTCAGAAAATTAGTTTTAGTAACAAACCACAGCCACTCCATCTGATACCAAACGAATATAAAATCAATTTATGAAAATCTTGGCCAGCTTGACATGTAAATAACCATACTTAAGTATATTATTGAAAATGAATTATAATTGTTTGACTCATTCATAATATTTTACTTTTAAACTTATACATAAACTTAGATTTATCTGGTTTAATAATTTAACATGTTTAAAAAAAGTAAAAATGACAAACTAATACATTTAACATTGAGTACGCGCAATCGTGTTAATAACTTTTGATTTCAAATTCCATGTACGCTTAAATTGGCGGATGATTTTCGAAGAATTTTAAAAGCACTCGCCGAGTAATTTTTTGAGATTTTAAGTCATTAATCTATAAAATATTAAAATATTAAGTCTTACAAATTTATATTTTCTCATCAACTATCATAAATAAATCAGGGTTTCGTTCCCTTATGAAATTCACAAAAATATGTAACCTTTGAGCCGCTTCCCCACCTCTATGTTACAAATTATGTTTAACCATCCTATGACATCCTTGATTCAAAAATACTGTCACGTAAAGAAAAAAAATTATATGTTCCTCTTCCCTAACATCATCTCAACGTGCTTCAATAAAAATAAAATTATTATATTCGATGGTATAAATATAAAATTTTTCAAAATAAAGATGAGAGTTTTCAATCGAATCCAGATAGTTGGTTACTTAAAGCACCCATTCTTTTTTACGTTAAGATATTTATTTTAATTTTTCCTCTCTGTCTGCTTTTCTTTGGTTGATCTCTTTAATATGATGTTTAAACATCTCAACTTAGGCACAGTAAAAGCCGAAGTCAATACAGAATCTCTCTGGAAGGTTATTAAATATTTATTGATCTTAGAAACAATAACAAAGCTCGTGGGCAGTTATGATTGTTTAATTTTGGAGGAGATGAAACTTTGACAAACTATTTCGACGTGGGATATTATTTAAAATGAATATGAGCAGAAAGGAATCATTGGGGGAAAAGTGAAATGGGAGTAATGATATGAAGAATAGCATGGGCTGTCTTAAAATTTTAATTTTTGAAGTAAATATTGAGACGATCTAATATGATTGATTCATGTCCACTTTTGGTTTAGTTCATCAAAATCCCGATCATATAAAGTCGGATAGTTTTAAATACTCAACATTCTCATGACGGTCATTACGTACCTCATTTTGTGATATTTTGGCTTGCTTTTTTTTGTAAAAAATCGAAATTTTGGTTTTCAAATCCAGCACCGATCCTCTTCCCATTGTTATCATGATGGGTCCAAAATATTCAAAAGGTTGAATCACTTTATGTTCGTCTTGGTCGTGCTATTCTTCTTTATAATCTTCAAGTGGAGTGGGTCTCCATTTGGTACATTTACTAGAACTATAGGAATAGATTTTTTAAGTGATGATTTTAAAATTCATCAAACAAAGAGAGTCTAAATATTGTGCTTTGTTGTGGAGAATGAATGATTACCATAGACTAGAGTTATTAACGTGGGAAGAGGGAACGAAACTGGTTCTTTTACACCATATATTTTCATTTTAACATGAGAAAGCATGAGTGGATGAAATAATATCTTGCTTTTTACCACCAAATCATGATCTAATTAATTCCCAGCTACGTTGAAAATTCATTAGAACGGCTTATTGTCGTCATTCTTGTGTAATTTGAAATGAACTCGGAATTTTTCATCAATGACCTTTAAAGCTATTTCATAAGGTTAAAAATTTATCACTTTTATTTGAATCGTTTATATTTGCTTATGCAACTTTACTTCATCGTGATATTCATGAAATGTATTTTTGAGCTCTGATAAATTCAAAAGAGTTTTAGCGTTTATCCCATTAAAAGTTCTCTATTTGGCATATGTGAATTATTAAAGCTACAGAACAACAAAATCAATTGTCTTTTTGTTATTCTTTGTGCAATTCTTGTGTTTTGATACATTTGATCTTTTTCTTGACACCTTTCATGTGCGGAAAAGCAATAAGTTGCATTCCAACTGTTAATTTGGTTTGTGTTTATATTTTCGTTGGACGAAAAAAGCGCCCATATGGTGAGTTTTTCTCTATTTTATCAGCTTGTATTTCGATTGGCCGCAGTGAATTCGAAATACATTTTAAATAGTTTTCAGTCCATATTCTTTCTTTTCATCGTTCCTTTAATGATCATTCTTTTGTTCAAAATCTTCTCTCCATCCTTTACCATTCAAAAAATTAACACAAGAATTTGTAATTTGCTGTTTTAAATCGTGGACGTGTTGTTACAAAACACTAGCCAGGATTTATTGATAGTTTTCCAGGATCCATTTTAAAATAAAAATATTTCTAGAATTGATTAATATATTGAGGTAGAAGCTAAATCACAATGTTGTGAAATTTAACATATTTTTCTTTGTTCTAATAGCCATTTAATTGATAAAAAGGGAATGAGAGGGGAACAAAATAAACCAATTTTGTAAAAATCGTCTGTTTTAACACGTGGCTTTTTTGGCGGAATCGCAACTTACCGCCAAACAACTTTTAAACGAATAACCCTTTTCTAAATCCCCATTTTTAAATTATACCATTTATTTCTCCACCAATGCTTATAAATACAGTTTTGGAGAAAAAAAAGTTTGACATAAAATTTACACTTCTCAGATTGTTTTGATTTAAGTATGAACAAATATAAAATTTAAAAAAGAAAGCATTTTGTTTCATGGAGTAAAGATGAAATATTGGATGTCATAAATCCTTTGTACTTTACCTTGTAGTAAATTTATAAACACGTCCATAAATTTTTTGACGTCATAGATGAAACGAGCCAACTACAACGGCTCATCCTGGCTCTTTAGTATTCGGGAAAAGTCGTGTTTTCTTTTATAACACAAAATGGTTACGAAAGCAGTCGAATTTATTTTGCAGTTTTTTCAACAAAATGTTAAATTACATCTCATAAAAAATATTTTAGATTTTCGTTGTTCCTGGAAATAGAATAGTTTGGTCAATTTTCATCATAGTATTAAGAGGGTGTTAAATCTAGTAGATTTTGTTTTAATTTGTAGTATAATTAAAAATGTTTAATTTTTTTTAACCCAATAAGTAATTTTAATATTAGTTGGTACTCGTAAAATTCTTGTCATTATACCAGTGTCGTGAATTTAGAGTCATCGATTCATTCTTATTCTCAAAGCCATCTTTCGTCAATTTTAAGTTATATTTTATGAATAATTGATAATTTAACAACTCTGAGTTAAAATTGATACTTCACCTCTTTACTTTTCAGACAAGTAGTTTGAGCCTATTTAGACATTTTAATAAAAAGTTTTCAATTGTAAAACTTTAATGTCGTTGAGTATGTCAAAGGTTTGAGTTACCACGAAAATTCCTAGAATGTCATACTGTAAACGATATTCGGAACAATGTAATATTTCTGAAAAAGTGTCGAGAATGGTCGTTCTGAAAAATCATATTTGATAGCCTTAATAAAATATTAAAAAAGCTTATTTGACCGCAGCATTCCAAAACGCAAGTGCACCTTATGATTTATTTTATAAGGCTCAAGCTGGGAAAAATACCAAAGTTAGGATTAGTTCGGAAATGTTCGGAAATGGATATTTTAGCCTTCATAAAAAAGCGATCTCTTCAAGTTGATAAATTCTTGTGTATAATTAAATTAGTCAAAATTTAAATGATTTTACATCAGATAACGGACTCTAGTTCAACTCAACTTTGACAATAGCTAAATAACAGTACCTCAGAGTGTGATGTATGTATTAATCGCAACTAATCGTATTTAGTCGTAATCATTGTTATTTCGTACATACCGCCCAGAAGCAAATTTTTAACCTGAAAAGAAAAAGATCTGTGAAAGTATAAAAATGAAGATTCGTGGAATTAAAGTTATTTATAGGTTCAAGTGACCCCCGTGTTTTCATAAACTATCGTAGGTATGCTGATCATTTATTCTCAAATTGTAATAAACAAACTAATTATTTTCTCTGACCGCCAACCGGTCTGCACAACACAGTAGGTTAAATTAATTTAAAGATAAAAACAAAATTTTAATTCATACTAAGAAATGTTAAATTAAAGCTAATTTTTCTTAAACTTTAACTTGATAATAAAATTCTAATTTCTTCTGCACAGGATCTCCAGGTCTTCTGATAATGTAAACTGAACACCTAGCAACACCAGCCCATAATGACGTTGGGATTAAAAATTATTTTCAATGAAAATCGTTTATGTTCGATTAAAAGTAACTGTCACATCTTTTTGAGCTACCTGAGGACTGTAAAACTAAAGGTATAAAGATCAGGAACTTGATGGTCCATTTAGCCTCTTTTTGAACATGAAATAAAACAAACCTGGTGGTCTATCTTTTTTAGCATGGATGGGTTTAACCTATCAGGACTTCTTGCGAGGTTTTATGTTTATATACGCCCCTCAGTAACGATAAACCTGGTAGGTTTGATCGTTTAATTATCTATCAACTTTTGGCATCCTTTCATGGTGTAAAAATCAGTAGGCGTGCAGTTTAGGACTCACGTCGACTAAAAACCTCACAATCTCTTCTACCCACTAGATAAATCGTACCACCTTTGCGGCATTGGTTCGCTGGGAATAACCTCCTCAGTAAAGGGGAAAGTATAAAGACATCACAATTTATTTCCTTTATTTTACTTCGCCTCAACATGAATTTTCTTACTCCCAAAAACAATATAAGGAGATCCTCAATCGAAAATATCACGACGATTTTTATCTGCTGAGTGATTATCTTCTCACACGCAGTGATCACCGATATTCTGAAACTTAAAAACTTTCTATTCCCGACAATATAACAATAAACGATAAAGTTTATTATGAGAAAATTTAATCATTTCTGTCGACTTATTTTTATTCTTTAAATGTTTTGATCAACAAATTCTTATTTTTGTCGCTTTGATTCACACGATCTTGGCGGGTTGAAAACTTTTTAATATCGCTGAACGAACGAAGGTTCTACATACTAGTTCCTCATCATTTTAGCGGTTCTGATCTTGGTGTTTCGGAAATGTAACTTCGGAGAAACTAAAAAGTTTATAATTTTAATGTTTAATGAAAATTTTCACAGTAAAACTTGATTAAATCAGGATTTTCAAGCACAGATAATTCCTTCGATGTTACCTTTGCATGGTTCATTTTTAAATTTACCCATAATTTTTTGCGTGGCTTGGCTGTACACTTATGTAATGGATTCAGCACGGGTCATGGGCGCAATTAGAATCTCTTTCAAAATAATCCATCAAAATTTTAAATTTATTTAAGTACTCTATGCTTTTCTTGGTCACTCAGGATGAGTAAAACCATGACAGAAATTTTTAAAAGCATGTTAAATTTATACATTGTTGCCAGGTCAACTCTGCCAGAGGATTTTCTGCCTAAGATAGGCCACTTTTTCATGAGTTCCCTATTTTTGAGTTGTATAAACTTCGTTCTCACTAAAACTCTGAGACTGTTCTCTACATATTAGGACCGGAGTTTCTTCAAGGCATTGACATCTTGTGAACCAGTCCATTTTCAGTAATTTTAAGCGCATTAGTTAGCATTCGTTTGAATTTAGTGTACTCAAACATGTTTATGTTGTCATTTTTTTCTTGAGATGTGAGTTGTTAAAAGTTTTTACATGCGAGAAGTCGCTTTTGAGATCGAAGGTATCAAACTGTAAAGGTAAAATTTTAAAAATATAGAATAAGACATTGTGTTGATTGAATTATTAAGAAACACTTTTTTCCTTATCTCGTTAAAAGTATCAGAATGAGGTTAATAAAACTTGAGTTAAATTCATTTTCAAAAAAGCCATCCCATCTAGAGTTTATAAAAACGTTAGATGAATGGTTTAATATTCTCTAGATTAGGGACTCATTTTCTGAATTTTGGAAATTGATTAATTTCAACGTTGTAACCTTGATTTCAACACCATTAGCACTTAACATTTCAATCATGTAATAAACTGATATTCACGATCAAATAATTACAGGGAAAATATCCTTAAGATCACCGGCTTCATGAAATAAATAATCGTTACTAATTTAGTAACTCTTCAAAAATATATTTCAACTTAACCTACCATCATTTGACGGTTGCAACGTACAAATTTAATAATGATGAGCTTTGTTGGTTCTTTCACACTAACATACAAAGTAAAAAAATACCCTGAAAAATTGACTTTTTTAGTGTGTACTCAAAATTTAAAAGTACCAAAATTCACGTTAATTTATTTAAAGAATAAAGTTTGGAATTTGTTTCATTAACAGCAGTTTTACACTATAATGGAAAAGAAAAATTCACATTTAAAATTAATTTTGATGAGTGAAAGTTTAAAAAGAGATTGAGAATCAAAACATTAAGATTTTATTCAACTACTTTTTATTCAAGTTATCTTCATTCTGAAAATAAAAGCATATAAAAACAATTTTTAAACAAAGGATGACCACTCAAAATTCCTGAGCTATCTTTCGTGTCTTTATTGAATGATTTCGGCGGCGCGCGAGAAATACGAGGCTGACTGGGTGTTTATAAAGATAATAACTTTGGTTCTTCGGGTATATCTCCTTTCAAACGAGTGGTGGGAAACATGGGTCCTTTTAAGCTAATTAAATAAAAAATATGAACTTTTTAAAATAAGAACTTTGAAGACTGGTGCTCGGGACATCTGATTTTTTGTCTTCCTGCTGTTAAATAAATATAGTTAACGTTACAAGGCCCCTCGTTATTTATTTCAACGTAAAAACTTGAACCTGAATAACAATTGTTAGTTACCCAGGTTTGGTTCACTTGAAGCGATTTGGGGTACTTTTCTAAACAGTTATGAGAAGATTAAACCTAAGGCCAGCTCTTAATGATTGTATGTTCAAAGCGGGTAAGCTTTGGGTTACGTTCTCGGTTTTTCCCTTAGTTTCCATGTATTTTTCTGATTTAACCTTTGTTATAGTTTCTGGTCTTTCATGGAAAGAAAATTCAGAGGTTCGAGAAACGTTGCTTCTGACCAAATTTGCAAAATGTCTAAATTTATGGAAGGTAACGAACTTGCTCGGGCGCTGAGGTTGGCTAGAACTATCAACAGACTCATTTATATTCCTGACTGAGAAAATTATTGACTTGGAAAGATTATATGGAGTTTTAGGCTTTGGCGGCCGCTGAAGTTGAGATGTCGACTCAAGTTTGGCTTGTGCAAAGGCGTCGAAATTTAGTATGGCCTCCCTCTTGGTTTTGGCACCTTTATTTTCATCTATGTTTTGACTGAGTAGTCATTAAAATAGTACATATTTTGAGTTTTACTGGGAATAAACACTTCAGATGATTGAATAATTTTGTTTTTTGTCAATCTGCCAGGTACTTTTGGACGATTTTTAGCTGTTAAATTATATTTTAATTTTACCAATTCCCACTAATTTCTCGCCCTTCATTGAAGAAAAATCTAAAAAATATCACACAAACATAAATTTAATGATAAAAATAAAAAATTTGCTATTTCCCTCAATATCCTTCAGGTGAAAACTAACTATAGTTTAAAGTCTTCAAGAGTTGAAAAAGTAAGGCAGGAATGAAGATTGTAATCGTGAAATCATAAAAAACCGCTTCATTTCTTAACAGATTGGGCGAATAAATGCAAAAATTTGTCACTCAATTATGATCTTAGCATTACAGTACGTGTTGAGAAAACTGAATTAGATGATGTAAAGTTTATGAGTTTGAGAAATCAGATGAAACTTGATGCATCGAATCATAACTATTTAAAATTAAAAAACGGAAATTTCAATTTTCATTGAATTGGTAATTGTGAATTTGTTGAAGATACTTGATGGTAAATTAAAATAAATGTCAAATAGAGTGAGACACTTTTCTAACAAAAATTTGGATCACATTAATGATAAATATTTCATCTTATGAAAAAAGAGAAATGTCATAGATTATAAAAATTATTATTAAATGACGAATCAACGGATTCATTTTCAGTCAATATTTTCATACCAAAAGCATGTTATGATAATATTTATACGCGAAGTAAAAAGCGAGCTTATCAAGATTTATCTGATTCCAAGGTTAACGGTAAATTCGCTATTTTTATCTTAATGTTATCCTTGATATGAAAAATAACATTCAAGGATAAAAATATCAGAAATAAGCGATTTTTTCCATTAAAGTGTGAAAATAGGTAAGGTGAATATCAATTATTTTATTTTGTAAAATTAAATAGTCACACATATTTAAGAACGAGATCCACAGAAACGAATTAAGTTGAAATTATTTTTGTTGATAAGAAACCCAATTTCAAAAAGTACTTAATTTGTTTCAGAAACAAGTAATTAGAAAATAACAAATTTCAAGACCTCAAAAAGATTTATCTGGGTGATAATAAGTGAAGAATTCAGCATAAACAGCATTTTACGGAATTTGACAGTTTCACATATATGCAGTATTTTCATGAATTATGAAGTATCGTATTTTAAATATTAAGAGATGAATCATTATGAAGTTTGAATGTAAGATATCATCCAATCTACGTTGTAATTTTCGTAAAAAATTATGAAAATAGGAAACAAATTAAAGACAAAATGTAATTATCGTGTAGTTGATGATTAGTTTTTAACTCTAATATTTTTACATTTTTCGAAAACTTTTAAGATAATCATTGTGAAACCTAATTTAGGATAGCATTTATCAGTTGTTGAAGAATAAATGAGAATTACTACCTAACCCCTCATAAAATATGTAAAAAGCATATATTTTAAAAATAAGAACAAACTTAAGGGACACTAAGTAAATCGAGAAGATTCAAAGTTTTTATGTGTTAAGCGAAGAAATATTAACCAGCTGAATATTGACAACATTAAAGACCATGTGCGCAAAATCGTTTGAGAGCGAAAGGTGTAATCACATGTTTGATGCGAATGTTCAAACAATAGCTTTGTGCATATTTTATCAGTTTAAAATAAAGAAAGATAATTTATGTTTTAAACTTAAATTAAAGTGAACAAATAAAACTATAATATTTAAGTTTTAGGTTGACAAACAATCCTTAAAAATGTAAAAAAATAAAAATGACAATTTGAATGTTAAAAAAATTAAGGATTGTACGAATGAGGGAAAATGTTCTCGTTCTGTGAAACTTTAACTCGCATGTTTTACGTTTCACCTCAAATAAGAACTTATACTGTCGATAAAATAAGAAAAATGTTAAGATCGATAAGGTCTGTAATTTAAAAAGATGAATTTCAAATTATTTAATAAATAGTCGTGTAATGCGAAGAGTTACTTGATAAATCATACCTAGTTGATTTTCCGAGACGTCCTGAGAAGGTTTCACAAGGTTTTCAGGTTGAGATTTCACAGACTTATGGAAAAAAGTTAATGTAAATTTCAATATTTCCAACAGAGTGGAAAGCCTCTCTATTGTCAGCGGAGCGGATTCAAGGTTTGAAAAAAACAACGACACAAAACTATAGACAGTAAATAAATTTGAATCCACGGTAAAACTAGACACGTCAATACAACGTCTATCTATAAAGATAAAGCAATACTTGTTCAGAGTTTTAATAACATTTTCTATGAATTTTTTTGATTTGGAGTCTAGGATTTCTAAATAATTTGTCAATTGAGCAAATTCTGATGAATAATAATAAAAACCTATAGTTTCGTGTGAGTATTCTTCAAGTTTATCCAACGAGTGTTTTACCTTTTTAGTTTTAAGGTAGAAATAGAGTCTATACTTCAATTAATGATACGATTCGGAGGAAAATCGGGGGTCTGAACACTTAAAAATTTCTAAAATCAAACAAGTTACATACGAGCGAAAATTTTCTGCTGTGAATCTTCGTCCATTTTTATATGAATCAAAGATTCAAAGTAACTCAGACATTCTGTTGGTTATTTTTGTTTACCTGTATGACTGACTTCTGCCACGAATACTTTATTTTTATCAAAACTTTTTTTAGACCATTTAATATCCCTAATCCCTTTTGAAGTGGATGCTTGAAGATCTATGTTCTTTTTGACCTTAAATAATCATTCGAATAACTTCATTATTGATCTGTTGTACCAGCTCTAGAACTTCAAATTCTTTCTCCTGTGAATAACTATCGTCAACACTGTTAACGATGTCATCTGAAACACTCATATCCGAAGCTTGGATCTCAGAATATTTATTTTGATCAGAAGTATCTGGTTCTCCCATTATTCCAATTTTAAATTCTTCCGGTTCTCTTGATGTGGAGGGATGGAATTTTTTAAAACTAAACTAAATTCTCTTCAATTACATGATTAACTTTTTCGGTTTTTTCAGCTTTTTTAAGAGATGGAATTTTTTTGAGATCTGCGATATTTTTATATTCTTCCGTTTGATCGACAGTCTTAACAGTTTGGATCCCGCTAGGTTCGGTAAAATTTTCAAGGCCGCTTAAAACACTACTCTCAGATGATTCATTCAACGAAGATGTGTATTTGTTTTCAATATTGCTTCTAGTAGTTTGGATGGGAAGGTTATAAGATTTTTGTTCAGTTATCTTCTCACGGTTAAGTTCAAAATTTTCAGAAATATCGATGCTTTCTGTGCTCGAACTTAATTTAGTTTCATTCTGGACATCAGCTGTATAATGATCGAGCGATATAACTCTTTGAAAATTTTCCGGTCTTTTAACGTGAATATCTGAGGGTTTAAATTTAATTTTTGAGAAACTTTCCTCAATTGTTTTCGTTATGGGTTGAAATTCCATATTTTCTGATTTTTCGTCAAGTTTCTCGACCGTTGGGGGACGTGTTTGAGTGTCTACAGGTATTTTGCCTATTTTTTCAGATGAAAGCTTTCTATATCGTATGAAAGATTCTTTTGCTCTTTCGAATTGTGTTTTAGATAATTCCTTTTGAGTAGTAGACTCTTTTTGTTCGAGTTCAGATTTTATTTCTTTAACCAATTCCCTTTGATCTTCAACATTCCATTTTTCTAAAGAATCCTCAGAATATGCACTAGAGGAATGAATTTGTTGACGTTCCTTCAGAGGTGAGCTCAGAAGTCGATTTATATGTATTTTAGGTGAAATTTTCACATCAACCATCTCACCTTTTTCATCAGACGTTGAATCTACAACCATTCCTGATGCTGACTTAAAATGAATAAAAAATATACTTTTGAAATTCTGTAAATCAGAGAATCGAGTGATCGTTTTTGTAATAGACACGTGAAATTCATGACGAGTTCTTCGATGTTTTTTTCAGTGTCTTCATCATGGCTTACAAAGAAGAATAATTTGTAATCAGAATTTAAGTGAGGTTTGCTATCATTAAGTACGATTTTAGTAAAATAAATTTATTTAGACAGCATTATGTGTATTTTAACCAAATAAACAATGATAGTTTATGGTATAAATAATCAATGTTCATAATTTATGGATTAACCGCTCTTTGAGAAAAAATACTTATTCATTCCCCATCAGTCAAAAAAAGAAAAATAACATTTAGAATATTCCTGAATCACGAAGTAACATTAAAAAGGCAATTCTCACTTTTATACATTGTAACCGCTTGATTCTATTGTAGGAAATTGAAAACAGAACGCGGTCGAAGCCACGCGAGTATCGTTTTATTTGAACACTTACTAAGCTTGGCAGATATGATATAGAGTAGATTAGACAAACAAGAAAAAACAAGTTATAGTTGGGGTGTTTATATTGTGATAAATTTTGATAGTAAGAGAACAAATTTTTTAATTTTCATTTATGCGGACTAACCCCAAACTTCAGTTATAAGTAACGCGTGAAAAAATGTGAAGAACCCTAATTACAAACATAATTATAATTTCGTAAGTACAAACCGGATATTAATTTAAATGAACATTATAATTAGTTTATATCATCAAATGAAAATTTAACAAATCATTCGACTGGCGAAGTTGTGCCAAAATGTAACCAACGCCAAAATCACATCTTTTCTTAAATTTAGCATACGATAGTTTAAAAAATCACATTTGTATGGTTGAATTTTTATTTCAAGGGTTGTATAATGGCATAGAAAGTATATTCGGACAGTTTTTTAAAATTGCGGTAGACGACATGGTAAATCACTAGTTTCATGAAGACCGGTCATTAAATGGTATGAATATTGCACATTTTAAAAATGATTTTATGAGGCGAAAAATATTTTTTTAATTTTATGAAGAAATAAAATATTGAAAATGTCGATTCTATGGGAAATTTGGAGTGATAATACATTCGATTGATGGCGAATTAATATCATAATTTGATAAATTTCTTTGTTATAAAAATGGAGACCCAAATCCAGACGAAAATTTATTAATTTGGCAATCAACTATAAATCACAAAAATTGAATTTCAACAAAAACATCTGAATAAAAAGAGTGAATGTTTCTAAAAAAGGTAACTTTATATGGGAAAAGTAAAAAAAGTGAGTAAAAATTTAATTTGGCGCCAATAAATAATGTAAGAAATGATCAAAATATTAAACGTGTGATATAAATATATGAATGAAAAACATGTGAAAAAGGAAGAGGATTATAACTTGCGAAATTTCGAAATGATAATAAAATTTCATGAACATCGAATTCAGAGTATAAGAAAATAAAATGAGAGAATGCATTGAAAAATAATGTTAATATTTTTCAGAATTATAAAAAGTATAAGTGTTTAAATAATTACTACTGGTGATACTATTAAAAAAATTTTTATTTTATTTTTATTAAAAATGACCGATATATTTTTGTACACGTCAGCATGCTATTTGATTTTTTGTAAGAATGAATCATGTAAGGGCAATTGTTTGATGGTTTTTATTCTTCATACATTAAGGTACTGGAAAAATGTTCAAAGAAACAAAAAAATGTTTGAAGGATGCATTTATCTTGTTTAAATCACAATTAAATTCCCAGATGTCTTAGCGTTTAATTTGGTTGATAAAAATATTTTTTTATTTGTATGTTTGAATCTATTAATAAATTCAATAAGATTTAAAGATGCAAAAGATCATTTAATGTGGAAATTTACTCTTCAATTTTGTGGATCTTGTATCTTCGGATGGCGTCGTTGTCTGATATATATTGGATCGACATAATATTTCGGTTGTTGATTTCGAAATAAATCAACTCTGGTTTATTCTCCTGCTCATTAGCTAAATTTACGTGTTTATGTATAAAAGAGTATCCAGAATAGAATATATCTGATTTCCTAACCTTTATAGCCTGGATTTAGAAATTAATCATACTTCAGATATCTCGCTCTTGTTCATCGAAAACTTGAAAGCGGGAGTTTCGAACAAATTCTAAATTTAAAAATTAATAATACTGGAAAGTAGGTTTTTGTTAATTGAAGACTTCGTAGTCTGTCCATATCATCACCTTAATTAGTTGATCGTGTACATTTTTTAAGTTTCAACAGATTCTCCAATTCAGAAAACTAAATATAAAAATATTCAGAATGCAATAACCAGCATAAAACTAGGTTTTCGATTTTTATAATATTAAACGAAATAATTTTTTATTTAATCGATCAATCAACTCAAATCCTTTAAATTCAATGTCAAATGAAGAGCGCCACAAAACATGGAATGAACAAGTTTACATTTTAATAGAATTGAGCAAAAATTTAGCAAAATTATCACAATTAAAATTGAAAAAATGTCAAATGGAAAGATTTTAGAAATGAATGATACAAAAACGTCGGTATGGTGAAAACAGTTATCAATGTGAAAGTTAACTTAAACTAAAAAAATCAACGTTAAAGAATTATTTCGAGCCAATATACTTAAGAGATGATTATTCTTTGTTTTTTGGGTGTTATAAGAACGATGGCTACAGTGGAATACCTCTTAAAAACAAAACTTTTTGGCTGGTTTACAGTTTAATCAGACGAAAAATATTTTTTCGAACGCTCAAGGTATTTATTGAATTTAACATTAATATCTGGTTTATTAAAATCATAGGTTGAACGCGTCAAATAAATGCTTTAATATGGCCGTAGTTAAAATAATACACCTAAACATAAAAATGATACACTGGCTGAAAAATATTATTTTGATAGGACGCGATTTTTAAAATTTTTCAATCAATAGTAAAATTACTGATAAAATATCATTTAACAATTGGCGGCTTATGTTGTTTTATACGCCGTTTATATATGATGAACAGATACTTAAGATTTACATCGACATAGGAATGGAACTATAAGATCAATTGAAGTATTATTAGTGTTGAATATAAAAGCATCAAATTTGGATCGAAGTGACATGCCACATGAATTTTTATTTAACACTTATCTTCCACCTTTAATTTATTTCCATTGAAGAAAATTCAATAACGAGTGAGGGAAAATTTTTTAATCATTAGCTTCAAAAAACAACCAATCAAAACCAAGCGCCATTCTTAACTGAGAAAGAATTTATCCAGACTTGTAACTAAAGTAGCGATCGAAGAGCCTCAAAATTGAAAAACTATCAAGCCGTTAGAAGTGACATATGTTTAAAAAGAACACGCAAAAGTCGGTTGATTAACGTTAGAAAAAACAAAACGTTTGATATTTAAAAGTCAGCTAAACCAAAATCAGAACAAAATAAGAAGAAAAAAATTGAAAATTAAACCATCAAGAAATTGAATTTTACTCAACAAAAAATTATTATTATTATTATTAGGTAGACTGAGAGATTTGTTAAATATTTAGCGCGGGGAGTGAATAAAATATTTACCATTGATTGAGATTGGTTGATAATCTGGCAACTCAGATATTTTAGTTGGATTAAGAAAGTCAAAGCAGCCTCCTCGAAGTTGTTTTTTTCCTCGATGTTTATTTTAAAAATCTATAAGTTAACCACAGTACTCTTTTATTTGTAACCGACGCCGTCCTCAAGTACTCATACCAGATCTCTCGAGCTTCGTGAAAGCATTCTTCAAGAACCTACTTTAGATTGGAGAACAAACGTCAACAGATTTTAAGCTTGGCAGAAGCTGTTTGAGGTCTTTATTGTCAAGTATTTTCATCAGCTCTTCCATCATGACGAATTCTCGAAACTTTATATTTTGTTATCATTTACGATCGGAAGTCTGTCGGTTTTTTCCAAGCTCTCCTGACTTTTACTCGCCTGGAGTTTCTCGAAGTTTTCCACATTAAAGATTTTACAGATTTCAAAATAAAAAACAATCATCACCTCGCTCAACGCTGAAGATTTTCCCAACTTTATGAAAACATTGAAATAGGCTATTTTTAGCAAGTTGGAATTCTTGCTGGCTTTCATGCATGTATGAAAAAAAACTTGGACCATCGAATAAAGAGATGAAACATTTAACAGGAACATCTGATATTGAAGACATCTTTCCTTTAATTGCCAAAAATTATCAGGGGATAAAAATAAGGGCGTTTCTAGAAGCGTGATTAAAAAAGTAAAAATGTAATATGAACGGGAAGACCTGATTTATATTTCAAAAGAAAGAGTCTTAAGTCCCATCATTTACAATTTTTTTATAAAAAAGACAGAATTGTGCCATTACATCATTATGGCAGATACAATAATCGAGTTGGTTGAAGTGCGCACGCGTCACAATTACGTTAATCTTCACATTTTTATTATTATTATTAACCTAATGATGCAGTTAGTTAAGAACGAAATCCTACAGAATGTCGTTATACTGGACCGCTTAGAATTGGCTCAAGAAAATGCATCATATTTTAAGTTCATAAATCCAAAATAAAGTTATTAACTATGTGAAAAAATAAACTCCTCTTCTCAATATAATTATTAATAAGCTTTGTTTTAGTTCATAGTGAGGATATTTTTCTCCATATCAGAAGATCCTAAGGGAGTATTCGTATAGATTTGGTTGAAACAGAAATAATAGTTCACACGACACGCATGAAATAAATTAATCCATAGATATATCATTGACGGATTGATTACCTTTCCAGTACAAAAAGCAATTATTAATATTTTAGGGATTTTTTATCTTTATAATATCGTGGACGATGATAGTTTTTTTTCATTGACAAGATAAAATGGATATCTTGAAGATGAATATTGAAATTTACTCGTATTCAAGTTTTTGTATATTTATCCACAGATCTATTCGAGTTTATGATAAATATTAAATTCACTTGTTTCTACGATTTTCATTTTGTAATTTTGACAAATCAATGAGAGAAATTATAGTTTTATCTGATTGGTATTCGCCCTATTTGATTGAAATGAATTCAATGATTCATAACTTCTTTTATTTGTGTTAATTATTAATGATCGCCATTATCTTTATTAGTCTTTATGATGAAGCAATAATGTATAAATGTTCGTCAATAACTTAGTAAAAAATGCAGCCTCCGTTAACAGAGCAAGCGTCGAAAATTTTTACAAACTTGTTAAACACCACCATCTTGAAATCCCTTGCAATCGTGTTAGACTGACATTTGAACACTTTTTACTTTGATCCGTTATAATTAGTTGAAAATTGCTCAAACTATAAGCTTTGAAAAGACTAAGTCGACGGTTTTATTAACATAAAATAATCTCTCATCGCAATAATCTGCGCACCTCATTCGCCGCATTTCTCATTCCACCACGTTATTATTTGGTTTTATCAGTTTTTTATTGAGTATATTTTTAATGTCTATGAATGATTTTTTTAAGAATGATGTCATTTATTATATAAACGGAATTCAAATAATTATTTTTGGCGAGCTATAAATTTACTAATGGTGGATTTGTCTGTTTCCTTTATTGTAGATTTTTAGATATTTGACGAGATTTTTCATACATTTTCCGGGATTATATCAAATGAATGATTTAATCTTCCTCACCATGTTTCTTCCAACATTAGCTGGAAACTTGTTAATTGACCAAATAAATACAAATAAACCAGTAAATATAGCTGAAGCGATGTCTGATCTTGATAATTTCGTAAATAGCATATCTCTTAATTACTCAGAATAGCGGTCCTCTTATAGGAGTTCTAAATTCCATAAATCACGATTGGATTCGCTAAAGTATCAGATTCATGATAAAACATGGAAAGATATCTTTTAAAACATGTAATACAGAGTTATAACATCGAGTCATGCTCATTTCAACTTATCAGAAAAGGAATAATTTTGTTATAACAGATGCGCATAAAAAAGAACATGATAACACTCCATTTTATATCACGCGCGCATGACTTATTTTGTTTTTAGAGACATTGCACGCTTCTACGCATAAAAGGTACATTTACATACAACGGTTGGTAAAGCACCAATAAATCCTGGAAATAATTCGGAAAAAATTTTATCATTTAATAAAAGGCGAGTCAGTAAGGCATTTCAAGGACCTTTAAAGGGTTGACCTTGGGAAAATACCCCAATTGGTTAGATATTAACTTTCAAAGATTTAGAGAAAGACATTTCCCTTGCGTCTATTTAGGCTATCTACGATTAAGCAAGGATTCTATTGTGTGATAAAAAAAAGTTGTGATAATTGTTGTGAAATAGACAAATTTTGGTAAATAATAAAGTCCAGAACGGTGTGATTATGTCCAGTTAAACCAGCATGGAAATATAAGGGAAAGTCTACAAGAACGAGCAAACAACCCCAGTCAAAATGAATCAAATACAATCTCTGTTACATCATAGAACCAATGCCGCAGAGGTAACGTTACCCTCTATGGCATAGGAGAGTATGATAGAAACTACACGTAACCTACCGTATACACTAGGACATTGGCGTTGAAAGGAGGTAAACCACCAAACGGCAGAATCTAGTATGCAAAGAATTATCATTGGACTTAGAATTAACGAAAAATTCATTCGAACGATGTCCTGATAGATTGGACTCATTTTTTCTCTCCAAAAAATACCTGTTATACCATTTTACATACTTTAAAAATCCTGCCATAAAAGTTGTATAAATTTTATTTTCGATACACAATAGTAACGGATTGTAATATAGAATACATAGAAATTCCGGAGTCCGAATGACTGCGATAAAATTTTCGACGATTTTTTTCGAATTAATAAATAGTTTAACTCGAAAACTCTGTTCAAAGAATATTGATAACAACAGCTTAAATTCTCCAGAATTATAATACGGTAAATAAATCATGAATTTCCTTATTCTTAAATATTTCAAACATTTTTTCATATATATTATTTATTTTTACAATGAGTTAATTTTTGGATGAGTTTCATTTTTTGTCATTTCACCATCAAAATTTCAACTCAGTTTGAAGTTTGTCAAATTTCAAAAAAGAACAGTCGATTACTTTTGAGTTGATCAATTTATGGTACAGTTCCCACTTTATTAACACTCATATCTGCGTAATTATTGAGGTTATATTTAATCAAGCCAATCACGAGTTCAAGATAAGTAATTCAGCTTTTAGAATCAAATGAAAATAAGCGTTTGTGACTCATTTGAAGAATAGTTTCCTTAAGTATTTATTTTCTAAATTATTGAAAAATGAATATCGGGTGAAGATGTCGCTAATTAAATTTTTATTTGATTAAATATACAAACTTAATGAAGTATTTTTGAATGTTAGTGAATATGTTAGGGTTGTAAATTTATTTCATTAAGATTAAAGGAGTTTGATGAGATGGTTTTATCATACATGTTCATGATTATGGTGAGGAAATATATCACGTTTATTTTAAGTATTCAATTATAAAAACTAATGGTAATCTAAATTGTGAGAAAGAAATTAATCTTCAAATGAATTCTTCTCAGGGGAAAATACTTTTTCTGCTGCTTCTTAGAATAATTTTAAAATGGTTCCTTGTTTTTAGATTCGTTAAAAATCGGAATGTCACACGCAGAACAGAAAAAAGTTTCTTTGAATTCGATAGGTTCTCATCAAGAAAATAAATAACTATTATGTCTTTAATATTTTAGGTGTTAGAATGAGTTCACTTACAAATGTAACCTTCGATTCACATGTATAAACGTCGGTAAATATGCAATAAAGGAAAATAAAGTGTCTTTTAATTCTCCAAAATTGATATTATTCACTTAAAAATAGATTAACCGACATACTAAAAGGTTGGCTATGTTATTTTTGAGCTTTTACGATAAATACGTCGATTTTATTCAAATACGTTCTTTAAGAAACGAGTGATTTTATGACATAAATTTCAAAGCCTAGAAAAAAAGTGTTGGTATTTCTTGCTGGCTTAGATGCGCAATTACAAATTTGATTAAGGGGCTGACAAAATTATTATGGTCATGAAAAACATAACTATGTTGTTAACATAAAGCGACGAAAAAGATAAACAATTAAAAATAAAAAAATCTGAAAAACATCAACAATACAGTCATGAAGGGAAGATATTGAAAAAAATAAGCTTTTGATTGTTGTTTCGGCCATTAAATCTGATCGAACACGATACTCTACGGTCTCTTATTACCATGATAGCTTCCGTGAACTAATATTTAATGTTAGTTAAAAAGTTATCTTCCACACTTTATAAATATTCGTTGTCCCTGGCCGGAATAACTTTTCAAGGTGAGGGTCTTTCGTGCAGTTTTTACGTTTTGACTGTTACACCCTCGAGTAAGGACTTATGAGAGTTTTTATTATCCCAAGCAAGAAATCCTCCCATTCTGGATATTGTCTCTTCTCGAAGAGTTCGTATCAATACTCTGGATATAATATTTTTAGGATTATAATGAGTTTGGCGAGCACAATTATTTTTATTATGGTTTGATGTCTACTAGAAGGGTCCGGTGAATCCCTGTTATCTAGGATTTTGGTCATACGGCGCCTTGTATTAGTTAGCCACTAGTTAGAAGTGCTCTGGTGCAAGACTTAATGACTGTGGCACCTAACTACCCTCACACTCTATCATCTGTAAATTAAGGCAACTATAATTCTACGGTGTCAGTTCTTTGAGATCTGGATTTAATGAAAGTTCGAATCTGAAGATATCATAGTTAAAATTGATAATTTCCACCTTCAGAACCAATATAAATTTTCCATGTAACGCAGAATAACTAACTTATCATCTCTTTTAAATCATCCGAAGATTCAAATCTTCTTTAAAAATCTTAAATTAGTATTTTTATTTTATTTCAAAATCTTTAAATAATCATGCCATTATTTCGTTTAATTCTCTAAAAACTCAAAATTCATGATCATTTTTTCTGGTAACTACGAGGTAAAAAGTTAAATTTTAAAATATACCCCTCGACGTTTTTATGAAGGTAAAATATATTTTGATCCCTTCCCTCAACAACTTATTCAAAACATAAAAATGGCCTATCATTTCCGTTGAAAAAGTAATAAGGCGGAAAATTTTTATTGATGCTAAATTATGTTATTTAAAAGTTTTGTTATTTTATTTGTATTAGATTTTTTAGTTACTGACAACCTAACGACAAATTACCATCTTGCGCATGTCAATTTCAATATTCAAATGAAAAAATTTTCAAGTTTTAATTTTTGGCAGATCTCTTTACTCATCTTATTAATTTTCATTTTATTTTTATTATGTATTTTATTTACATCAAAATACAACACAATAACCAATGATACTCAATACAATAAAAAACTTACAAATTGAATCAAAATTTGCGTGAGGCGTACGACTCCGATATTTTTCTTGTCATTGCTCTTCCAACGTCCGTCGCGATAGCAATTCACTAAAATCCACAATAGTTAGTCTACAATATAGTTCCTCGTAGCTTTATTCTTGTTTTGAAGTTTAATTATAGTAAATTTTATGAGGTTCTGAAAAGCTAACAATTTAAGTTTAGGTTATTTTAAAATAACATTTTTTACACGACTGAGAAATATTTGTGATTCATCAAAAACGGCTTAAAATAGCTGAATCTAATTTTTATCTTTTTGTTGAATTCCAGTTATATTTAATACGCGGAGTTAAAGTCGGCCTAAAGTTACATTAAAATTTTTTGCAAATAAATTCAATAACAACGGTTTTGGCCGTTTTGCGCAAATATTTTATGAATTCCCCACTACTAGATGTGCTTTTTTCCATTTCCGATTCTACTTGATATTGTGTTGCAAAATAAGTTTATGGGTTTTTATACATTATTTAATAAATTTGTGAGATATTCCAACGTTTTTCAACATCTCTAAATGTTCTTTTTACCTTTTATGTGCATTAGGAATGAGGTTCCTAACGAACCAGTTACGCAGAGAAACGTTGCCCTAATGGGCAAGGGGAGGGTGAGGATTTTATGGGCTGTAAGCCCTACATTACCCGATTGTGTCACATTCAGAAATGGGCGCCGAAAAGGGATAAAGCGCGGAAATGAGATTTACAAAAATGAGTAAATGTACGTAAAATTTATTCGAAAGAAGCATTGCGAATTTTAACCTCACCTTTGATCTTCAATAAATTGACGAATAACGCTTGATTATTTGTTCTTACGGCACAGCTACGGTTTGTAAATATTGATAAACCGTTATTATCGATAATAATAAATCGAGCTCTCACAGAGCTTTAAACGGTTGAGTCTTAGAAGTGAAAATTCTTCATTTAGAAGAATTTTTATTGAATTAACAATAAAACACAAAAAAAAGTTTAACTTGACAACTTACGATTTGATAATTAAAACCCTTGTAAAATTAGTAAATGCAAATAAGCACATTTGAAGTGATAATTGGAGTCAATATAACTGTATGATAAACTGAGTAATCTTGTGGATGTAATCTCTCAAGAAGGCGAAAGCGTAAAGACATAAGTTAAGGATTATTGTCGATTTTGCGCATATTAAAATCTTATCTTGACAAATATACCAACCATTTTTAATTTTTTGGCCGAGAATAACTCTAAATAATTTGTTTAGCATAATTTAGATTACTTCCAAAAGGTAGTATGTGTAAAACGCGGGAACTGCTATGCGCACAAGCAGAACTTAATATTTTGAAAATTTTATTCGCAGTAACTTTTGAAGGAAAAAAAATTCTAGAGGAAATTTATTATTTATGAAACCCATAAAACCCGATTTATTAAGTTCACACGCTCTAAATTAAAAATTCCGGGGAACTTTGTCCACGAGAATTTTTTACATAGAAAGAATTGGAAAACCAACGGAAAAGCGTACCATGTATGTAGCGAAATGGACAGGAAGGGATGCTCTGATTGCTTGGTAGTTTCGTAGGATAAAGTTATTATAACCAGAAAACACTTTTAAGAATCAAACGTTGTTGAATCATCAGAGTTAAATCGACATTACACCGATGATTATGCACGAGATTTTGTGAATGGAATGTCACCGAAACTGAAAATATGTCCAATTTAGGTATACAAGAAACTATTGACAAGTATGTCTGAAATTTTTGAGTTTCATCCCAACCTAATTCCGAAGAAACAAGCTGTGTTCCCAAAAATTATTGGAAAATAGGGGAGCAAGTTATATAAATTCAATAGATTCCTCAACTTTTGAATCTTCGGGATCTCTAGATTAATCCTGGTTCCTTAGAAAGGAATCTGTTGTTCAAATGTGGGGAATATTATGAAATACTTATTTTGGCTGAAAACGAATTATTATCGTTACTAGAATTTAATACGCATGTGTTCATTTATGGCACTTTCAAGTGTACACCTGCCCAATTTTCTCAATGTCTGGTTGGTATGATATACGGCCATGGTACAGAATTATACAGATCACGTATAATTTTTCTATTGACTGGTAAAACCGAATATTTAAATTTTTAGTACTCCATGATATTATAGTTAGGATTGAGTATAATTTGATGCCTAGAGCCATCGCAGTCGAGTTCGAGGTGGCTCTAATCAATGCCGGGAAAGGTTGATTTTCTGAAAGTAAATTACTTGGATGTTTCTTCCATTTCAAGCAATCAATACATTGAAAATTGAAAAAGTTCAGTGTAGGATTCAAGTATTAAAAAAATTCTTGACAGAATTGAAATATTAACACTTATTGGGAGAAGCAAAATACCTTTAGCTATTTACTTCATCCAATCAAATTTTGAATCCGACGAAAATATCAATAAATTTTTGACATACTTCGATAAAACTTGGCTTAGAATGTTCGATCCGAAAACGTGGAATATTTATTCAGCTTGAAGCAAACTTCATCAAAAAACGAATTATGTCCTTGAAAAGTTTACTCGAGGGATAAGCTAAGAATTTTCCCACCGCATCCCAATTTACGTTATTTTTTTGAATAAAAGGTTAAGTGAGTTACTTTGAAAATCAAGCAAGTCAGATTCGTCAATATTCTGCGATAATGTACAAAATGAGCAAAGATTGGTCAAATCCTAGTTTATCGGAATTTTATAAATTCGGAAAACATCAAAATTCAATAAATTGAAAATATTGTTCGCGCGCGCGCGTTAGGTTTTCCGCTTTTTCAACATTCTTTGCTTTCAAATATAAAAATAAATATTTCAAGAGTTTATTTAGTATCACGTGTCGCTCATCGGAATCCAGTTAGCCAGCATTGGTTAGTGTCTACAAAATTTAAATCTCAGGAGTTTTAATATTTAAAAAGAGTAAAGTTTAATGACACATTGAAAGTACTTAAAGGACACGGAAGACTATGTTTTCGAATTTATTCATGTTCGAATATATGTTTGACAAGGCTGAACCAAATTAATTATTAACGTTAACCATATCACGGTGATTTCTTATTTTCGATGATAAATGCACATTTTAATAAAATATCGAATGCATTAGTTTTTTCTTTCCCAAATTTAACAAACAAGGTTAGATTAAAACCTCTCATAATTTTTAACAATTTCAATTTCATTCTGTATGAATGAAACAATATTTTAAACGATATGGTTTTATTCTAAAATTTTATGTTAGTTCATTGAAATTTCTCTTTGCCATAGAATTCAAATAAATAACGTCACTAAAATACATAATTGATAAAAATTGTTCTGCATAAGCTTAAGGCTCAGATGGATATTTAAAAGTCCGTGCACTAACTTTATGCTCCTAAAAATTTCAAGTTTGAAGATTTGTCAACGTCTACAACAAATTTTCGGTTTTCGCATTTCCTTAAAATTGAGTTTCAGAAAATTTTTTTCTTCACTGGATGATATGTGAAATGATTGAAATATCTCCTGAAAGCACCCGAGATGACTTATATTTAAATTAAGCTTTAATATTTTAGACAAACGATTTTAAATTTTCATATTTTTAAGTTCTTTCTATCCATTCTAGTTTCTGAATAATTGATTCATTTTGAATTGTTAAATCTTTTTGCATATCTGACTTTCATCTGTTTCTTAATAACTTTTCAGATATTTTAACATTTTAATTTGTTCGTTTAACTTCTAAATGTTTGTCTTTTATCTCGGAAGGTGCTTTTGGCGCTTAAAAGCATAGATATTTACAGGTAAAAATAATAGAACGTTTTCCTGACCAAGATCCTTATTTTTTATTTTCTCATATTAAATTAAGCTCCTCTATAAACCCGATAACATTGCTATCCTTAATAATACACCTTAAAGAATTCAAAAAAATCAAAAATTAACCTTTCAAAGATTTTTATTTTGGTGGATGATACAAAAAACTGGATTTTATTTAAACACAGAAGAAATATATGTAAAAAATTTTCATCCTTTAATAACATGAGCCATTTAAATTTTGTCAAAAAACTCGTAGTTTATGGGTCGTTAAATATTTAAAAAAAGAAAATTTCAACTTTTCTCAGTTGGAGAATAATTTGAGATGACATCTAAAACCAAATCAAATTTAAACATTGAATGACTGGCATACTTAATGAATGCAACTTAGATAGGAAAATAATTCTTTGAGATTATCGCTTGCTAAATGTATTAAATCATTACAATTATGTGAGCGTGACATGAATTGGTTTAATACTGAATTCGCTCGTGAGTCCATTATTTTTTGAATAGTTGCGTCACTATCAACGATACATATTTAAAATATTTTAACTTAGTTTATAAAACACATTTTTAAAGTTCAAACTTTTCGAGCATGAAACTTAAAAATTTGAAATTAACTTAAAACTTTATCTTCAAAGAAAAGCTATTATTTTGAAAATAATTCGAATCTTTGATCTGAGAAAAAATAAAAAATTGGTGCAAAGATTTTAACTTGATTCTTTAAATATAAATTTTTACTCATGAAGCTTTGAAAGATAAAATAACAAAACGAAAAGAATGGAAAAAACTTACAAAATCAATATCTTGTTAAATCTGAAAACAGCAATTTTTGATTTTATGTGAAATCTATTTTAATATATTTGATCTTTCCTCTCTTCTCAACCAATACTCGTGAACTGCTTCAATTGCGTGAAAATTGTCATTTCTAACCGACCCACGACAAGTGAGAAGCATATATTTGAGGTGAGGTAATTTTCGAGACTTTTAACAATAGCTTATATCAAATAAAAGGCTTTAAAACTCAAAGAAATTCTAATTAAACCTTTATCCATATATGCTTGAAGTTTATTCAGCGAAAATGCTGAAAATCGTGAAAATTATTCACAAGAGTTTTTTGCACAGAACAGAAAATCTATATATACATTCACAACTAATCCTTAGCTCAAAATATACAATTCTTTCTCAGTTCAAATGAAGTAATTCTCGAATTACATTTCAAATTTCTAAGATTCAAATTTATTATTCTACTTTGATGAAGGCCGCCACATTAATTTGCACGTGTAAACAACAAAAGTAAAATATTATGAAACATTGATCTGTTTTTGAATTTAATAACTTTAAATTCAGTTGTAATAAAAACCACAAAATCTCAAAAAGTTGTTAATTTCAATGGCCAAGTATTATGATAAGTTCAAAGAATAATAGGCGCTTAGCTACATGTAAATAACTATTTATGCAGCAATAGTGAGGAAATTTTTCAATAGAACCTAAAAAATCGATAAAATTTGAATATCATATAAATGCAATGACCAAATAGTGTTTCATATTTTGAATCAATATGAATTGAGTAATTTAAAATTAACCTTAACATTTAAAATGTTCACGACCTATAAGAGTGTTTTATTCTCGGAAAAAGACTAAAATTAATTTATTTATAATTTATCCAGCACAATGACGGATGAGAAGTTACTTTTAGAATCGTTCTGGAGAACATATCTTTGTCACTATTGATGGCAGTCTTCAAGGACGAGTGACTAAAATGGGATTCTTTTCCATGCGGCATGGTAATTCCAATGTCTGAGCAATTGATTTGGTCTACAAATTATGAATTGCATCATTGCTCAAGTGAATATGTTTTACGGCGCTGCAGATGGCGACTAAATTGAGAGTGAAAATATTACAAATGGCGAGATAAGAGGGAGCTTTATAAACATTAATGAATCGTTCATGCATGTGTTGAAGTTACAGTCTTTAATTGGTAAGAACCCTTCAACGATAACTTTTGGGAGAAAAATCTTATTCCTCCCATAAACTCTGAACCTAATCAGCATAGATTGCAGACCATCTGGTTGAATATTATGAAACATGACACACGACTCAAACCTCGCCTTACTAAACTCCTTCCACCCACTCTTATACTTTGTCGTACAATTTGGCAAATCTGAAATGGCAACCTAAAATTAAAAACGGTTCAACTCTAAGTTCTAAAAATCCGCCTTCATCGGGGCCTGGAAAACCCTTTATGTCTTCGAGAGTTAAGCTGAGCGAACAACTCACGGCATTGTATCTCAAATAAAAATAAACGGTGATCGCTTTTTCAGCAGGAGCTTCTTCCTGATCTACCGAAGCATTGGGAACATTCTCTGTGTCCGTATTTTTGGTCAAAATGAATTTGTTCTTGCTGAGCAGAGGTAACTTGACTCTGTTCCACGTTTTCTCAACCTCACCTGAAACTGAAGATAGTGCGGTCTGGGGAACAGCTTCTGCTGGAACAGATTCGTCTCTGCCCTTTGGTGCCGGCTCAATTTCTGACGTATTCTAACTCACATAAAGGAAACACCTGTTCAAAAGATATTGATTTATCATCTCGCTTTCTAAATCTGTCATAAATCTTCCAAATTATAAATCCTACGCCGAGTAACAAGTATATGATGATTAAAACTGCTATTATAACTAACACTGCGAAAGGTAACTCCATTTACATCATCGTAAAGGTGTAATTCATTTCCATTCAACGGTCACCAGCAAATCGAATAAAAGATGAATCAAAATAGTCAAAATTCAAACTATAGTTTCTAAATCATTTGTTAGTTTAATTAGATGATCAATTTGTTTTGATAAAATCAGCTCTTCTTGAGGATCTATATTGTCTATCGGCTTTGAAAAGTGGGTGACAGAGTCTTTAACAACCCAATTATACAATTGATGAATTAAAACGTACTTCATGCGCAAGCTTTAAAAGGTTTGCGGGTCATTTTGAAGGTTCAACATTGAGACAAGAGAAGCTGTCGGAATTGATTTGTAAGACCAAATACAGGCTTCCGCAATATGACGCCTTATAAAGTTGACAAAAATAAACTTTATAGTCTCAAGAATTGTGTCGAAAAAGAACAAAAAATCCTCTGAAGGCATTTGTCCAGCCATGTTCCGCACCTAGTTAGTTATGTCGCATACCAAAGTGTAATTTCCCTCTAATAGATGCTTCATATATAAAATTCAATACTTGTTCAATCATAAGAGGTATCTTTACGAATTTGCACTCGATGAGCATCATGAAAGGAATTTGTTGAACATCCTGGGTATAAGAAAATAATACGTCGTGGAATTCGTTCAGTCGATCGTAAGCCAAAAGGTGCATTAAGTTTAGACCCAAGACTTGCTCAAAGTTTTCGGACCTTGGCAAAATGTCCCTGTATTTGAATTAAAAATACTGCAACTCGAAATATATGGATTTAAGAGGCTTGATGTAGCGGACAAAAGAATCGACATCTTTCTTGACAATGCTCATTTTCAAACATATTTCATAGACAGACCCTATTTTAAAGATATTCTCAAACGTAAAAGGACAAAGACTTGGGTTCTCTCAACACAAAAATAAGCCGGGTAGATATTTTCCCTGCATGACATTATCTTTGGAGTAAAGTGCAAAAACCTTGATATTCGTTAACATTTCTTCACATTTTGAATAATCATTATTATTACACGATAATATAAATGATTCGCAAGCCTGTTGAAATTGACTCTCCATTAAGTTCATTAATTCACGAAGACCTCCGATCGCTTATAACAGAAAATATCTGATATTTTAAACGGTTCAAACGCACTTAAAACATGCGCTCTATTTCTTAAAAAATGTTATATTCAGAAAACGGACGGGGAGTATGTATTTGAAGCTGTAAATCTTTAAAAATGGATTTTTCAATAAACATTTTAACATAAAATCATCAATGGTGAATAACCTAAGCCATCAAAAGACGGATAACGTTGAACGAATTGAATGTTAACGTGTTTGAATTCAAATCATTTATTGAAAATCAGTTTTGAAATAAAAACAAATTTAGACATTGATGGTTATATTATTAAATATGTGAAAGAAATTTTCGACCAAATTTTATCATCGTTACAATTTTAAATTTTTTTGATTTTCCCCATTAATTTTGGAATTTTATAAATGTTCCTATTTAAGTTAACCTTTTGGTAGAGTATTAATTTTTATGCATATAATCTTAAAAATAATTAAGTTTAAAAAATAAATGATTGATGATAGTTTATAAATAGTTCAACTAGTTTAGGAACAAAACGGCCCCAGAAGCCAAAATCTATATTCACTTAAAAAGTAACTATTTTAACTTGAGGAATTTATCCATCGGCAAAGATTAACTCACGTAAAACTTGTCCTTTTCAAATGTGCTAGATATAGTTGGGTTTCGTATAAAGTTGAGCTGCGTTATACATTTATATTAGAGAATGCGCATATCGTCATCAATGGCACTTGGTTCTAAATATAAAAAAATGACTTCAGCTTTAACGTGAAAACAAGCCTTCTTGAGATATATTTTAACTGATTCTATGATAATTTATATATCCAACTCAATTAGTTTTGTAAGTTTCTTACGATACTCTTGCAGTTTTTTTTCAATAACCTGGTTCGATGTGAATGGTAACTTAAAATCGTTTCAAAAGTGGAAAATTATCTGCTTATTACAAATCGAAGAGATCGTGTTTCGTCTGAACTCTAATTTTTTAACTTTTTAAGATTAACACACCCAGTACAAAATTTGAACGTTACCGTAAAAAAATAGAAATGATTATGCCTTATCTTCTTAAACCAAGGTTCAACAATCAAACTCAGTCTTAGGTTAGAGGTATAAAAATTAAATGAACGATACTAGACCTATATTTTTCTAAAAATTGATCCATTCAGTATTATTTTTCATAAAAATGATTGATAGCGTTTAGACGGGCGCCCTGATTTCTTTTCGACAGCTAAGGAGCTCTAGTAAAATTTATTTCGTGAAGAATCCCGAATAATTTGATATTTTTAGACTTTCCGACTGTCGCCCGCCGACAAAGTAACTCAAAAAATTCTACCTGAGTGAAAACTATCTATTTCAGGAAAAATACGAAATTTTTAAAATAAAAAGAGATTGCTTTCTTACGTTTAAATTTTGTCGGCCTATGTACGTGCGCAATTATCCACATACAAAATGTCAAAATGTCAGATTATAAAAACCAAAAAATTTCATATTAGGCTCCTTTAACTACAAACTTTTACAAAATTAACAACTAGAAGTCTTAAAATAGATATTTACGAATTTCTGAATAGGTCTTATATAAAATGTTGAAAAAATATCGTAAAGCTTTCTATATCTAAATTTTATTTCATATTCCCCAGATGCAATTACATAACAGCTATGTACTTTTTTGATTTTGTAGAATGATTAAAATTTTGAAACAGTTGTTTTAAACTAAACTGAGTTAATATTGGTTATGGCAATCGGATCAACATAATTCACCACATGATTGTAAATAAAACGTTGAAGACATAATTTTACTAAGCTTCTTTTAATGAACTACAGAGAGCTTTGTTTAAACCCGCGACTGGTATAATATCAATAGAAATCATCTTCATAAAAGCTTCAGCGCTTCAATTTGATGGATAATCATAAATAATTTTTTCCACGAGTTCCTTAAATATCTTCAAGAAAACATAACCTTTAGAAGCTATGACTGATGTAATATTTATTGTAACCAAATCTCGTTTCATAGATTTTGTAAATTACACTTGATCCTCAAATACTACATTCTTGGATTGAAACATCTGAAGCATGCTTTACAAATTAAACGTTCCGTTGATTTACGAGTTCAGAAGGAAAAGGAACAATACCAGTTATGGATGTTACGTGATATTTCTTCATTTTAAGGTAAATGATTCGGAGAACGTGATTTGATGAACTTTGACATTTGTAATTAAACTTTTTGAAGGTAGTTAATTATTTCCGACGATTTTTTGAAAACATTCTACGACATGAATTTTTAGAAAAGTCTCAAAGATGGAAATATTCCTCTAACAAAAATATAGTCGAGGCAGACTTTTCTGACACGCGAATATGAAAAGTTTGAATAAATATCAAATGTTAATATATTCGTTTTTCTTCGGTAATAAGTGGAATTTAACGTAAAATATTGTCTGCGTGAAAATAAAGAAACCGATATTTTCTTTTGTTGGTTATTTTAAAACTTATATATTTTGAATTTCATCCAATTTGAATCATAAATGAGATTATGAGAGAGGAATAATCAAAAATCAAGCGAAGTTAATTTCCATTTTATCCTATAAGATCAAAAATAGAACATAAGTGAGTTGTTTTATTCATTTTTGTTATTTTAGATTCTAGTGTATCAGAATAATAGACTTATCGCATTCTCTTTGTAAAATAGTATCAACTTTGAAATATGATCTTAAGCTCGAAATTAATTTACAATGAGTTTCTTAACCGAAGATATTTTTAAATTTGATACCCATATTTGATCAATCAATACAATCCAAAGTTGAGAAAGACAATACATATGAATATATAAATTTATATCATAGATAGGATTGTAAACTCGCGTCTGCGCGTAACGATTTTATCTGTCCTACATGGTTATTAACTCCATTTATACACATTTAAGGCTTTATCAATTCATTTATTCTCACCGATTCAGATAAAAATATTGAATAATATCAGTTTAACATTTTTATCATCTTTATGGCTTTTATAAAATCTCGTGTGATTTACTCAACGGTCATTTTTAAATATAATTAAGTGTAAAATAGCTAAAGTTTGAAACTTCAACTAGCATAGATCTAAAATGGTCATAGCTTAGCTTTGAATATTCTTTATCGCGGTAAAATCTTAAAAAATATGAAGTTAATCGATGATTTTATAATTCATAGCTTATTGCTATTTTGAAAACCCTATGATTCTTGAGAATTAATTTCATTTTCAAAATTCTCCTTTTTATATTCATAAAAATTTTCTACCGCCTGAAAACTACTCCAAATGTTGAAATATATCAACAGCCGAAACTATGACTGTATACTTGACACGAAGTTGATGGTTTTATGCCCATTCGTTTTTTAATATCATGCAGATTTTGTAATTTATTTAGGAGATGATTAACTTGTTCTATTACTTGATTCAAAAGCTATTTTAGCGCACGATTTTTACGCAAGTGGTTCATATAATTATTAAGACTTCGAATACATTTAGGCCTTTTTATGTCAAATATATTGATGTTTCATTATTCTCTCATAAATAGAAAAATGAACAATTCTGGCTCTCGTTAAAAGTTGATGAGCTCAATTGTTTCTTGGCTAACAGAATGGACATCAAACTCATATAAAGCGATGCGCTTTGAATCGTAACATAAATCAAATCTACAGATTTCATCAAGAAATCTCAAATCACCTGAAATTTTAATAAATTTAACATGGGGATATTTTTGTAGGAAAAAGCATTAAATGTAAACTTCATAGAATGATGGATCATATAGAATCGAAAATTTATACACAATAAGAAATTTTATAATTGCCCTCTTAAAGATATAAATATATCAGTTTGTGAAAAATTCAACATGGTTATCATAAACAAAAAATTACAATATATATTGAGGAAATCCACAAGTTATTATCTCGATATTTACCGGCAAAACCGAGATCTATATCAAAATTTTATTTCCATCAACATTGATAACCCTCTAATTTTCAAATTTCGTTTGGTGAGGTCAATGAATAAAATAGTCGAATTTTCTGTATCAGTATTTTCTTTCGTCGAATGATCAGAAATATAAAAAGAGAACGCGTTAAGTTATTTTTCATTCGCTCCATTTACATATCCTCGCATAATTTAGAAAAATTGTGAATTTCTCGTGACTTTAATTTTTGTATAAAGGATTTTAAACATAATCTGACATGAATTACCAAATAGTACACAACCATAAAAATTTTTTACGCACCTATTCCTTTCCTTTCTTATTATCTGATTATTTTTTATATGAATTAATTTTCAAACTTAAATAAAATGAACTATGTCGATTGATTAAAGTTGAGTATGATTTACAGCAATAATTTTTGGCATGCGCAGTAAACTTTGTACGGACATCAGTAAAAGTTAGTTTAAGGTAATTTATAATTACATTTACGTTTATTCACAAAACAAGAATGAAATAATTTTCTTCATTTACAATTTATCGACAATTTTACAAAATGTCAATGTGATGAAAAATCAACATAGAAAGGTTCATTAAATGTTGTATCGGTATAAAATTCATAAAATTAAAAACATGGTTTTCAAATTAAAGAAGAATATAATTTTACTTTTAACTCGATTGACACTCAGTTTAAGATTTAAATTGAGTATATATATGATAAAAAGTGGAAAGTTCTTTCAAAAAAATTATTTGTCATGAATACACATCTTGCTCAATTCCTTTTTTTAAAACATAATTTGATGCTATTTCTCGAAAATTTTTTACACGAAAGAAAACCCGGAGCTTTAAAATCTTTTTTGTACTTAAATTATTTTTTTTTCTTATATATCACTTTTAAAAGAATAAAATTTTTCAACGACTTTACAAACAATCTGAAGCTTTTATGTATACCCCTAAATCTTAAATAGTTAATAAAACAATGCATCTAATTGTTCACGATCGTTTTATATCGAACTCATCCGAACATCAGTCGAACTCTGGCGCGAGCTTCTTAACAACTTTAAAAAGTGTTTGAATTTATTTTTTCCTCAGAAAATTTGGTCATGAGTAATTTTATACTCTCTAAAGAATTCAAAATTAAATTGGTAAGAATGTTTCAGTTTCGAGTTAGTTATCATATAAAACTGTTTATATTGTGGCTTTCATCCTTTCTAGAGTTGTCTGTTTTTGCAATTTTATGTCTACTTATATTTATGAAATTTAAAATTTTCTCTTGAAACCTAGGCTTAGTGTTGAATGAATAGTTAATTTTAAATCTAAAAATTAATTAAATTACGATTCGCAATTAACGTTTAAGCATACATTATTCGTCTAATGGTGTAAAAATAACTTATTACCTGAGTGAATTCTGATGAAAATTTTAATTTTCTCCAACAAATATCTTCTTTAAAGATTTTAGCCTTATAATGAAATTTTTGAAAAATGCTTCTCATAATATTTGGCTCTTTCAATTGACTGGTCTTAAAACAGATTTATAAGAAGAAAATGCTCTTAAAATATACTCGTAAACAAACTGCAAATGAACATTGCGGCCAGATGAGTGAGAAAAATTTTGTAATAAACGATCTTTGTTTGCCGTTCTGCATAGTTATGCCCATCACGACTGCGCGGATATAAAAATCTTAAATATATTTCCTAGCATATCCCGAACATTTTAAAATTTTATTCTAACCCGATTATGTTTTTGTGCTTGATTTTGACGAGTTATTTGTGCAGTGTTCATCGTATTAATTCCATTAATTTTTTTTCATTTAGCGCTGTATTTTTGTTTGTGTGATAGACCAAGACGCATACTTTAAATTATTGTTTCAGTATAAGTTAATATTTTCACTCTCAGTTTCAGTAAAACCATGTTTAGACATAAAACTCAGTTAAAATATACCTTTCATTTGCTTAAGTATTCACGAATACTGTACTTAAACTGTCATTCGGTTCGTAAAACTTTTTGTCCATAACAACTGTGAATATGTTTAATTTTAAATAACGGCCATAAAGTGTGAATTTATGCCCACAAGACACATTTGTAAAAAAAGTCAATTTATGAATTTGCAAGGTAATAAGACATGTTGGTATTTTTGGATCATGCGTAAAAAATAATCGGGTTTTTAAGTGCGTCACTTTAGTCAACTTAAGCACATTAAATATTTTAATATCTTATTTGAAAGATTTATAAGCTGTATTAACTTTTGTTCTGGCGAAAGGCAGAATTTACGGGCTTTATTCGAATTAAGTGAAGATATAATTATTGTGCAGTTGCCTCAAAAAGTACGAAAATCCTGTTATAGGATTTTGAAAATCTTGAAGATATTAAAAAAAACGAGTTGTTCAAGCAAAAAAAAAATTCAAAATCTTCCAATCTTAAAAAATTTTTATTTGTCAATTGATAAAAAATAACCATATTCTCTAAACAGTGGGAAAAGTTTTCACCAATATAGATGGGCTAACTTCCGGAATTACATGGTAAAAACAATACAAAACACAAATAAATACGGAAAATGACTGTTTTTCATTTAAAAATTGACGTTTTTCATAAATCCTCGTAAATCAAAGTCTCAAAAGATTAAATTGCCGAAATTAGTCACTTAAAATACTCAACGCCAGTTAAATTAGATAAAAAATATCAGAAGGATTGAATAAATCTATCGGCAACTACGCATGCTTACTTATGTATTTTGCGCAGTTGTCTGCTGTTCTCAAATATTCCATTCAATGGCTGAAAAAGTTTTGATTCCTACGTTATTTATTATCTGGCTGTTGCGCAAATACGGGAGTCATGTTAAACCAAAATTTTTTAAGTAGGCTATACACCTTTTTGAAAAGTGGATGGTTAATTTGTCCTCAAATCAATCTTAATCGTAAACAAAGTAACTGGAACATGATGAATATGACCTAACACCAAACGACGGTTGATTTAAACATTTTCACAGAATAACACTAAAAAAGCGTTATAAAACCTTTAATTTGATGGAAAGAAAAGCCATTGAAACTTTAATATTTTGATATCTTTCGCTGCCGTTTCATTATTAGATTGGTTCAATGAAATATACAGGCGGTTATTTTAACACGATCTAACTCGAAACAGATCATAATCATTGAATTATTGATTGGTGTAAAAGGATAATTTATTTTGAAGTTTGGAACTTTTTAATTTTTAAAATTTCTTCAAAACATAAATGCCAATTGTTGAGAGGCGAGAAAATATTTAAGCTAATTGTTTTTAATATGAGCGCGAAAATACGTGATAATCAGTTGCTTTCGGTTGAAATCATACTTCAATAAAAATTGAATTTACAGATCAAATACAATTTTTATTTCTAAATAAATAAGGTTGAGTAGCTATCGTTAAACTAAAAAACAAGTGTGTATTATTTTAATTGGCTATGAGAATCCAGAAATCTTTTTATGGTTTGTAAACTAAAATTAAAAAAGTAATTAATAATTCACAAAATTGTTAATTGTGAATTATCAGGCGGTTACATGTTTCGGAATTTCTCACCACAGACGAATAGCATTATTTGATCGTGATCGGCTATGGCATTATATTTTTTTAATTTACCTTAAAAACCAGAGCTTTATTTTTAACAATTAGTTCTCGATAAATTCAAGTTTTAATTATGGAATACGGTTTTAAATTAATTGCGTACATGTTGTGTTTTCATCTCAAAAATGTAACGATCATTAAATAGTTCGTGATAAAAACATTTATTCCTCGAAATTTGACTTGAAAAAGCAGGGTTAAATTAACCTAGTTAGAAATGTATCCGAAGTTCACGAGAAGCTAAATGCAGACTCACAAACTAAAATATAAAATAATGATATTCGGAAAAAATAACATTACTTTCTGTCTAAGATTTCTCTGAACGGAACAATCTTTAAATTATAGACATTTTATTCTTGTAATATTGAGTTAATTTGTAAATTCTAAAATTTCTCAGTAATAGGGATACTATTTGTGAGAAAATATTTCAATCACATGAAAATTAACTTTTTCCTCTTACTGACGACTAAATACGAAGATTGTAAATCAGTGAATTAACAAATCTAACATTAACAAAATAAATGACAATTTATTGGGTTGATTAATTTTTAAATTGTTTTAAACGATAAATAACGAAATCGAGAATTCGAATTTTTATTTGAAAGAATGAATTCATGTAAGACAGTTCTCCACAAGCAGTTGATACAAAAAATTTATTTCGAAACAATCAAATTCAGCTAGAAGATGCTTTTGAATCGCTTTTACATTTAAAATAATTTAGCTTAAATATAGAAAAATCACGAATCATTTTTTTAAATCTAAGATATTTCAAAAATTTAACTATGATTATTCAATGTAAGAACTTTTCCCATTTCTAAAAGTGTAAACGTCAACCAATATTGTGAAATATACTCATTTCAACAATCCTTTCTTTTATTACATAATTTCCAGATTTAGAATTCGAAATATAATTTATAAAATACATGAAAACACAAATAAAAAATTCGTAAGCGATTTTAATTAACGTGACAGTTTCGTCTTTAATATGGGCCATAATTTTGTCATATCAAGATCTTAAAATTATATTTGCGCAGACGCTTATTATGACATTCGAAATGAAAAATTTCCATTTTATAAGAACATTGACAAACAATTTTGAAAGATTTAATCTTTTATTCTAAGGATATTTTTGATAACCGTTGAAAAGTTTCTTATAATGGCCAATCCAACACTGATATATTAGAATACAAAGTAAAGAAATAATTTTTCATTAACCAAATCATAAATTCTCATAAATATTATATTTATCGTTCTGTAAGACAAACTAGGTGTTGATTTTGCAAAATAACATTCTAGGAATTTATATTATATATAGTTCATAAACCCAACATTATCCAAAATTTTAACTGAAAAAATTATTAATTTTAACGAAAGAGAAGCAAGATAAAGAGATAAGGTACCATCTTGGGCGCTTAGATGTTCGGATAGTAAGCTTACAATGTTGTTTTAATTTCCATTTTTCTTGTAAAAACATTTTTAAAAATAATAATGCATTTAACATATCTAAAGAAAACATTTTCTTCTGACTTTTTGAAAAAATTATATCATTGTCATGTGGATATTAAATTATAAAAAAGAGTTCGAAAATTTATACAGGTTGGTCATTGTGTATGCGCGTTGTAAATTTATGTTTAGCATTAATTTTACAAATTTCTCAAGATGGGATAATCGTGTAACGTTTAAGTGGTTTAATTTGCCTATATAAGTGATGACTCAACGCGGTAATACTACAACTATCAAAAAATACCATTTTCTGTACATGAAAATTTTACATATTTTGTCACACGCATGTTTCAAAAACATTTTATTTTTTCAATGACCTGCGCCGTATCTGTGAAATTGAATATCAAAAACAATAGTACTATTTCTTTTATTTCTGTTTTTCGAAATAGTTTTAAAAATCGATTCCCCCCATTTTGTTTAGTATCTATGAAAATTCAGTTAAAGTTGCCATGTATTTCTTTTAATTGCGTTTAATATTTGATTTTTAAAAACTTATCATGACATCTTCACAAAAATATATAAATCAGTGTATCATTTTTTTTAATTTAAAAAAGATATTCTGTTTTTGAGTGTTAAAATCGTGAAAATCTCATAGATTTGAGAACCTTAAAGATCACATTTTTTATGATATTTTCTGTGTATCTTACACCTTATTATGTTCCAATATTCTGTGAATGATCTGTTTTTAATTGTTTTTCTCAGTTTTTTTGTCATCTAGAGTTCTAGTAGATTCGAAACCCCGAGGCAGGAAATTTTTTAACAAACATCATCCAACCATTGATTTTATTCAGTCGTGTAACTTAAGAAAGATCTATATATTTGCATCAAACTTTATGTTGTGTGCGTGTTCTTACCAAGCAACGAACCAATGCCGCGAGGCAGGTTGCTCATTGGCGGAGTAAATAATGAGGTTTCAGTGAGTAGAAGTCTTACAAAACTAGATAATAGGTTTATATACCACGGCGGGATGGCGAATGGTTGTTGAACACAGAAAGGCGCTCTTCTAAAGGGCCGTACTTGAAAGTAAAATTTATTCGAAAAAGGCCATGATATATTCACCTCATCCTCGCTCAACAAAAAATCTAATTAAAAACATCAACACCAGTTATGATTCTGATCTGGATTTTGAGATTGCGGAAATTCATCCCTATGACCAGGTCTTTACTTCCTCAAAGTTTATCTCTGATCACACATTAAAATTAGGATGAATTCTAAATGTTAACATAAACAGTAAAAGTCATCTTTTCGTGTAGAACCGTTGTCGAATTCGTGGACACTCCTGTCTCTGTTGTGAATTTTCGAATTTTTCGCATTTTGGTCACGCAAGAAGTGTAAAAACTCAAATGAATGCTCAATGCCCAATAAACGCTCAAGAAGTATTCAAATGTTCACAGATTCTTATTGTCTAGTTTTCTGATGATTACCTTACGTTAACTTTGTTATAATACCAAAAGATCGAATAATCTTGTCATGGATCAATTATTTTTTACGGGTTTTCGGTTGGTTTTACGTTACTCTGTGATATAAGAATTTCACAAATCAGTTGATATAAAAACTTTTTCAACTTTACATAAACTTATAAGGTCCAAAAGTTCATAAATGAAAAAAATTTGGGGATAATTTGGTTATTTATCAAAAATATAATCTTTCTTTTTCACATGTCTTTTGGAAAAAATGACAGAATAGGACTTTTGTTCTTATTATCCGACCGTTTAACGATTAATTTGCTCATACATAAACTATAGATAGTGAATAAATTTATATCATTGTACAATTGATGAAACCATTTTAGCTTTTTACGCTAATGATTTAAAGATTCTATTTACTCGTTTTAATTTTAATAGCACGTGATTTAGATAATAAGACTTCATGAGTTTGAATAAAAATCGTGCGAGCCTGTCTTTTGGATAATTTAAAGACATGCGGATGTGATAGTAAATATAATTTTATGCTATATTTTCACAAAAAAGGCGTGTTTGTTTCAAAAAATTTAACAGCGGTATAAAGTAATTAAATTAAAATGTGAAAAGGGATATATTTAATACCATTTTATTTTGAGAATGAAAAATTTAGTCTAAATTTTAGAATTTTTGTTTTCCCTCTTATGCATGAAATTACAGAAATAATTTATCAATTTTTAAATACCTAATATTCTTTCTGGTCATATGATATAATTTCCTGCCTAATTAACCTGCGTCGTGTGAGGTCACGCCTTCCTAACGGATATAGGAAAAGCCAATTGCTTTAGTTATTGCAAACTTCAAAATAGCCTATGAGGAGTGATTTTATCAAGAGCGCTTATCACGAGCAGAACGCCTAAGAAAGTTTTCATGAATGATAATCCAAATTTCATTTAATGTGAAAATAATATAATAAACATGTAGATAACATAAAAGTGATTTTTAATCAAAATCGAACTTATCATAAAGCGCATTGAACGAACAGGTTGCCTTAAAGTTTTTTGGATGAAAGGTTTTTTTCAACCACGCCAAGAGGCGGTATGCAATCAAAATAAAGAGGGAATTCCCGGAGTGGGAAAAACCTTATTCAATAAATGCATTAAAAATTTAATCGTCGAAATTTTAAAACCACTCAATTTAGAATATGTACAAGGTAGAAGTTGGAAGAAATGAAAACATAAATTAGGATTTCTACCAAAAATTATATATTTTTGGTTTACCGATTCACTGACACAGGTTGGTCTGAAAGAAATACTTTCTGTGGAGTTGTCAATATCTCAAATACGTTGGAAATTGAAGAAATTGGATACACCTTGAAAACAGGTTAGAAAAGTGCCGAAACCTTAATTTATGTTCGAAAATAGGAATGAAAGAAGTTTTTGCTTCAAGCATGCTTGGATTTACATTCCGTGTCGTTTAATTCCAAGATGAAAACGGATCTGATTGGGATGGCCATAATTATGGTATTCGTATATTCTTCCTGATGAGGTAATATATTATCCAAAGTTAAAGGAAGGAATATATATGGGTCCACTAATTTCAGAAAATGGTAACTAATACAACAATATACTACAAAAGCGTCTTTCGACAAAGTATCATGTTTTGAGTTCTCGAACGAATGTACAAGAAAATCTTTGAAAATTATCCTGTCTCCATAATCTGCAGTGTAAGGTTACACTACTGATTCCACCAAGAATTTTTCGATAAGAAGGGATTTTATCAGTTTATTTTATTTCATATTATCTTGATATTAGTCCTACTCAAATATTCGTTCTAAGGGGAAATCAAATTAGATCGAGCCAATTTTAAATCATAGCTCATGGCTGACATAAATTCTGTTATGGGTAGATTAATAGCATACATTATAGCTTTTCTACAACAGCTTAATGGAAAGAGCTCGCAGAGAATGCAATCTTTAAACTGAGTTTATTTTTTTCAATTTTTTTGTATTTTTAGCAATTATTTTTACCTTCAATTCGATGTATGCTAACCTAAATTTCTCATCATTTTTGGAAACCATGAAAAATGGTTAACGTTTGATATTTCGATTTGTGAATCAAAAAGATCTAATTTCGCTTATTATAACACGGACGGTTTGTTTTGGCGCCAATTTACGTTAACATTTCCACTGAGATGAATTAATTTTCATGCTTACGGTATGCGATAAAATTTTATTTTAAAAACCACATAATCCATCTTATTTTCATACATTTTAAAATGAGCTCATTTCGCATTATTTTTAACATATGATGTTTTAATAATCCACTGGATTAAGAAAGATCCTTGAATAGTCTAAATTCACAATTTTAAGGATAATGGAGGTTGTCAAAAGTTACGTTACACTTATGACCCACGAAAACGTGTTAGAACTTATTTATAATTCACAATAAAATAAGTTTTACAATTATAAACGTAAGAAATTTAGTCTTATAATGAACACGATAATTTTAGTCCATATAAATTAAATTTTGATAACATCTCACACAGAAATGCAAAGTAAACATTCATAAAAATAGTTGTGTGAAAGTATCTGACACATTTTACAAGTTTTACATGTCATATCAACATATGTAAAGAAAGAAGTATAAATTGTGCAGTTATCATCTGCTTAAATCGAATCTACTGTTTGATTGTAAAGTTTAAAAATCAATTCAATAAACCATGTTGTACAATAATCATGAAGTTTTAATGCTGTAAGAGATTAAACGCGAAAAAGCAGTCTTGCAAAGAGTGCACAGAGTTGAGTTGAAGACGGAAATATTTGTTTCCGGAAATGAGCAAAGCCCCAAAAATGCAGTGTATTTAAAAATTTACACACGGATGCAAATAACTTAGGAGTATTCTTCCTCATCACTTTTTCTTATTTTATCAAATACAAATATTAATTTACTCAAATCGGATGTAACATGTATTTTCGTTTGAGAGAAAAATAACATGTTTTCACAAATGTAAGAAAAATAAATTTTCAAAGTTATAAATTTTTATTTACTTTTAGAACAAAAAGGAGTTAAAATCATATGCATGAAGCGCGAAGCCTTAACAGCATCAAAGTAACAGGTTTCCATCAAGTCTTGAAAGAATCGACATCTGTAGCTTCTTGTAGATTGTTGCAAGTGGGAATGTATCTAATTTCATTCAAATTCTCGTCGTAACTGAGAACAAATGATGCCACTGATATAAAAATCACCTACGTGGACAAATTTTATTTTCACTTAACTGTTGAATGAGTGCGGGAACAAAGTAACATTCATAATCAATGGTAGAAAAATTATCTTTAATGCTTCGGTAGTCGTTATTTGATTTGATTGAGATCTGAAGTCCAGTTAAAATTGCATAAAAATCGAGCAATTTTTTCTGTTTAATTAAAGCATTCTATGAAAGGATTTGTATTACCATTAAAATTTTTGTGTCATTGTTAATTGTGTTTATGTTAAATTTGTGGGCGATTTCGGCAAATTCGACGTTATATAAAGTCTGGTTAAGAGACTCACTTCTAGTGACTAATATAATACATTAAATTAACTGTCGATCGAAGATTGCTCGTCATTGTATAGATCGATTTCTCTCAAGATATTATCGCACACTTGGTCATTAGGCTTTTCTCAACTAATTTATCAACCATTTCTGCTATTTTTGTTGAATCTAATAATTTCCACAAATACCGTTAACCTTCTCTTTCACAAATTCTAGTTTTGATTATTCAGCGATCTCAATTTTTGGCGGCTTTTTGAAGAGCAAGTTGAATTTTATTTTCGACATCCTCCATTTATTTAATCTTCGGCGGCTGTCGCAATAAATGGCTCAAATATCCTTTCAACTATTTCCTAAAATGTGTAAGTTATATGAATTCGTTTTGCATCATCAAATAAAATAAGATCGAATTGTATTTTAATTTGGCGGTGTTTATTAGAGTACCTCTATCAACTTTAATTGTAATAGCCGCATTCAACATACTGGAGTGTTTACGTGGAGGTTATTTTCATTACTTTTAACAGCAAAAGTTTTAATTTTTTAAACCATCAATTCCATATGCATTAAAAAATTTGCATCTTGAAAATTGGCCATTTCTCCTACTATACAGCTCAGAAAATTCCTTTTACCATAAAATGGTCATCTATTTGTTTATCAAACATAAATATGAGATCAAAAAATAGATTTTTTAAGAAGAAAAACAATATGTAAACATTTACTGGGAACATAAAATAAATAATGACACATGTTGACTTCTTTAAATAAAACGCCTCCCAAAAACCAAGACATTGATGACGAAAAAATATTAAATATTTAACTTAAGTGAAAAATAATCATACTAATAAAAATTATTTCAAAAATTTAATTAAAATTCTAAACTGAAATTATTCAAAACGAAAGAAATACTTTCCTTTGTTTAAACAATGGATGTTACTCAACCGTTAAGACTCATTTTGTTAAATTTTTTTATCATTAATGCTGAGTTTGATATTTTATACTTTTTAAATTTCTGTGGTATCAAATAAAAATTCATTTTCTGTAGCTAATAATATCTTAAGGAACCATGTTTACAAAGCCATGTTTTTGAAATAAATTATAGAAAACTGATCTTTGTGTTTCATGTGATGATAGTAAAGACAGTAAAGTTATTTCGGAAGTAGCTGATAAAGTTCGATCAAGAAACCATCCCTATTTTGAAATGTCCTGAAACATTATTTTTTATAAACTTGGAATATTCGTCAAACTAAATAAAAAACATCAATGGTTATAACCTAGTAATATTAATATAATATCTGAAAGTTCGGTCCTTCTAGCTTCAGAGAAACAGCTTACATTCACAAGTATTTAATTTATTCAAAACGATAAAATTAGGATAAATTAGGAATAAGTTCTAAAAGGATAAATAATATCGCCCGCGGGCTAACTTCTGTCAACACATGTAATTTTGTGGAGAATTTTATGATTAAAAATGCGATTATCATTGAGGTAACAATTTGAAAAATAATAATTTTGTAACTATAGGATCGAAATATCATTGAAAGTTGGCTTATTTTTATTAACCTTAATCGCTCTCTGAACTAAAATTATGCGATAATAAAACAAAAGGAAATTATTTAAAATCTGCATTTTAGATTCGTATTTATGATTTAATTTTAATTTTTCAATAAACGTGCATAACCTATTATCTTTCAGTGATACCGATTTTACTCGAATGGTTGGATGAGTTTATGATTATAAAAAACGATACCACCCAAAACCTGCCAGAACTTTTTAACATAAAAACCATCCTTGAATGTTCGACGCCAGTGATTTAAGATCCGATTAAAATTTTTGACGCTTCACTTAATGACTGCATACCCAAAGACAAAACCAATAGGCGGTAAAATTGTCCAAAGGGCTCGAGGATTGGGCAAGAGTTCTCACAATCCAACACAAGAGGTTTTCACCAGGATGAGGGGGCATGGCTGGAATATCTAGTTCGCGAATCTTTACCAAAGAACGTATGTGTATGAAAACTTTCTTCCTTAGACGTTAGGATAGGTTTAACTATTCCTTGCTCGATAAAAATGTTAATAACTGCATTAGTTGTTTATCTTAAACATTAAACAGTGAAAAAGTTAAAATTTCACAAGTGTATAAGCTTTTTCATGTTAGTCGGCCTCACGAAATTTCGAAAGGTTTGTTTACCTTGAAGGATAAAACCTTCATACCTCCAAGAGATAAATCGTTTGATGAAAATCCATTTATATTTTATAAAGCGTACACTTATCCTGATTCAAGTTTCAAGCCATAGATTTTTATCGTTCAAAGTAGCAACATTAGAGGATAAGATTGATCCAGTTTTGAGGTACATCGATTTCATATCATCCAGAATGGCTTAGAAATGGAAGTAAAAAATATATTGAATTAATCTAATGATTTACATAAACATAACATTTCAGATACTGAATGAAGTCCTTAATCTCTTAAAAGTTTCGAATGTTCATGTAAATACTTTTTATGAAATTTCAACTTTTCGCTACAGGAATTGTTTAATATCAATGTCTAAGATTGTTATAGAAATCACTTCACAGAAAAAATGATAAACAGACGTCTTGAATATCATATATTTCAATATCAGCATAAGGTTATCATTGCATGAAATGGTTTATGGTTTCCATACTAGCTTCCGACATAGAGGGCTGCTTTAAGTATAACACAGATTGGGGCCAAAGCCTACTTTTGTCATCTGACAATTCCGAAACGATTCTTCTTAGATACTTTTGTGGGCTCTCTATATTTACTGAGAGTGGGATGCATCAGTCTCCAAAGAAGGATGTTTCTGGTTTGCTTATCTAATATTGAGATCTGTGGTTATGTGCTTCATAGTAAAAGGATGATGTTTGAAGTTTCATAAATAAATTTTACAAGGATAGATGGGTATTTTCTCAAAAAATGGTACTATTCGTAAATGTTCGTCGATAGGTTTCAGGTATACTCGTTTAGAACGTTAAGAAGAGCATTTGCCAATTTCGGACACACTAATTACTTTTAGAAAATATTAAAGTAAGCACATAAAAATGATTGAGAAAGATATTGGAAGAAAACGTAAGAACTTATCCGAAACTTTCAAAAATTATACTTTACAGTGACCACACATGAACAACGAAGTTAGAAGCCCAATTTAGTTTAAAAACTATAACTTTCTCTCGCTCTTCTCACAAGCCATTATAATACTTATATGGTATTATATGATTACATCACAATGGAGTAACCCGCTTTTTCGATTTTTAACATTAAGCAGAGAAATGGTTTGTTGAAGATCCATAACACACTGTTGTTAAATATACATTAAGTTATTTACGTGTTGAACTGTAGTTAAAATTGAAAAATTAATTATCTGAATCCTCCGTTACATTCATCTTTTCTGCGTTTATAAAATACTTTGGATTTAAATACCAGGGTTGAAATCTAAATCTGTTCTAATTTGTTAGGATGTGGTTGTTTTATTGATCTTAAGTAATTATTTTATTTTTTTCTCTTCAAAACATCGTGTCAATTGATTTATTTCAACCTCTAAATCGTTTAAGAATAAACTGAGACATATTTTGCTTTTATGTTTACACAAGAAAATCCTTTCAAAGAGCATATTTGTTGTGTTACTCCACTCTTGTACAATCATTCATATCAGCGATAAATTCTGGAATATAATGGCGATAGGAAGAATACTGCTGCGTAACTTACCCCAATCCGGCGTTCACTAAATGCCCTGTAAACAGGTCTATTCGTAGATTAGATTATTCTAATGTTGATATTGTTGTCAGAAATTGGAAATAGGTTTTTACCCTGATTATGGAATTTTTAAGAGACGAGATATATAACTTCAACACTTCAGCCAACTGTTTATAACATATGTTATTTTACTTGATTTCTGACGTTATTATCCAAAACCGTTCATTAAATCAACAATATATTTCAAGTTTTCAGGTCTATAGATTCAATGAAGCTATCAAAATAATTTTTTTCATCCTTCGATAATAGACCGTTGACAAAATGATTATTTGCAGGTGCGCGCTCCTGCGTATGAAGCTAATACCAGGGTAAATTTTACCTAGTGGATCCATCTCTATGGGTAATAAGGAATGGTTTGTTTTAAGTCTTTTTCAACTATATATAGTGTTTAAAAGAGGTGGATAAACCGATAAATTAATTTATGAGTTTTTTACGAGCTTCTTTATTTCTAATTTAGGGATAATAATTTAATTTTGTTTCTTTTCTCTTACAAATTATGTAGGCTTTTTGAATGTTTTCTTTTCGCTCTTTTCGGCAGTTAAATTTCGTATGTTTTTCGTTATATTTAAACTCACATAAAAAGTATTTTTATATTTTAAAATTTATTCATGGGGACAATAATGGTAGGTTTAATAAAATTTAGCGTTTAACTAGAATAGAAGACGTTAGAAATCCAACTATGTACTTGATTTATCTGAACGAATTAAACCTCTGAGAAAATGTTAATTAAAAACATAAATTTGAAAAAATAATATTAATATTCTACGAGGAGCACCGGACTCAAGGATCTTTTGTTTCTTAAAATCACACAATAGACCTATAGTCCTTCAATCACAAATCTAAAATTTGTTTGAGTTAAAAGGGTTCTGACATGATATAAGCTTCCTTATTCAAATAATTTGTAACAAAAAAGGAAATTTATAGTCTTAAGACCAAAGCAAGTTTTTTGGTATTTTTGGCACAATTATACAGTTTCTCTAAAATATAAAGCCGTTAAACTATATTCTCACGTTTAACGAGACACTAGAATATTTGGAAGGGTAAAAATTAGAAAAAAAGAATTACTAGAGGCAGAGATAATGTTGAATCTCAGAAGAAAAATTTAAATCGTTTCAAATGTGGATGAAAGTTTGATTTGAAAAAATTTAGAGTCAAGTTATTTGTTATACTCACAACTCAAAAATTTTGTTCATGGTAGAGGTAGCCACATTTAAATAATTAAGCGGCCTTACAACATTATACTACGTGAGAAAAGCATTTTTCATAGACAGGACAAGAACCTTGAAAATTATTTTATTTTTAAACATGGAAAAAGATATGAACGAGAAAGAAAATTAAACTTAGTTTGATAATTTTCAGAATTACGCGATGTCATTATCCTGATCGGAAGAATTCGCGTGACTTTGTTTTATTCATGTTTAAAACATTTAATGGACGTAAAGCTCAAAATTTAGAATCATGAATATCAAAAATGAATGCTTCTAGTACTAAAAATTTAAAAGTTTAGTCACTTTACGTAAACAGAGATGAAATATATCTAACAGGAATAAGACAATTTCAAGTCTGTTTCTTTGTTAATTTTGCACTTTTTCTTTCAACCTTTTCTTTCATCCTTCTATAACATGTGATACCTAAATAAAATGCTTATTTGCTTGATAAATGTTTTAATAGCAGATGAAGATGCAGATATCACTTCATCCGTTGGTAAATAGAAACTTTCTGTGTTTTGATTAGCAGATTTATATTATTTTAAAAGTATCGAAAGTCAATTCTGGTTATTGAACTGAGCAAAATTAGTTATTTTCCAGAAGTGATATAACTTTAATTTTCGTTTATTCTATACCATTAACTGTCATTAATTTGTGTTAAACTGTAAGGATAAATAAAATTGGTCTCTATATACCAATAATTATAAACACGAAAATGTTGATTTTTATGATAAAAAACAAAAATTGAGATTCCTCAAACAATCAAAACGTTGTGAAGAATTGTAGTGTTGTAACTCGATCCAAGAATAAATCTAACGGCTTACCGCCAGCATTGTGCCGCGTTAATAACTAATCTACAACATGTAGTTACTTAATCGAGGCCAGTCTACATGATCTCAATTTACATATTCTTCTGAAAAATTTTTGTGATAAACCACATTCATCTTCAAGAGTGTTTATAAATTATTTTTGTAAAATTTGATAAATATGTATAGAGATGATTATTTTTGAAGCTGTGAAAAGTTATGATCCTAAATAAATATGGGTAATTTAACGATTCTGAAATCTGGGAATTGTTTTGACGAATAAGAACGAAAACTGTCACGCGGCGAGTAACGGCAAAAATTATATGAGAATAAACTAAAACAAAATTATACTGGCATTAAAAAAGCTCCGAAATTGTTTAATTTTTAGCCACTAGATACCGTTCCGATGAATTCAAAACATCCGATGAATTGGTCGCGTTCGTTTTTTACATGCACGAAACCTGTCCCTTTCAACTATAATCAATTAGTTCAATGATATGATGAAATACTTACACTAAATGGGATATAGGGAACGAAGGCCTGAAGTTCTATGTCGTATCTCTTTTCCCTTTTCACTGGACACTCCATTCCTTTAATGGAACATCCATTCATAGGAATACCAGGAATATAGCTGAAAAAGTATCCTTTACGCACTTGTGAGGTAACGATCACTTTCAAAGAGTCGACGTGAGGAGTTAAAGAGACTGTTATTTTCACCGGCTCTCCCATTTTCGCGACGCAGTATGTTCTGTTGCAGGCGCTAACGTCTATAATATGAACAGTGAATGTTTTATCTGATTTTAAACTAAGCTTTACCTTCTTTTTTGCATATCGAAATCTGCATGATGGAACCTGGTATAATAACCTGAACAACTAAGAACAAAAACATTTCGACAATGATGATATGTACTGTAAAAACAAGTTTGTTTTTTCGATGTAGATAAATTCGTGAACTTCAGTATTCTCATTTCTCTTGAGGGTTTATATTTTGTACCTTCAAACAAAGTTTAGAAAATAACCATTTTCAACCAAATAAAGCGGCGCTGTTTGTTAGTTATAAATTGTACATTTTATAAATTAGAACGATCCTACTCTGCGTATACACATTGTCGGATTTATTAACATAATGAATTAGTTTTAAAAATATCTCAAGATTTCCCCCGGACTGAAAAAATATGGGCAAATTTTAAATTTAATATTTTTATCTCAAGGGATAAAATTTTTAAAATTCATGACTAAGTTCAAGACATCCATTCTTGTGGCATTTCTAGTCCTTATTAAATATTTTCTATCACCACTTTGTGCTTGTAGAGATCCAATGTCTCCATTTGTTTGTTAACGAGAGGATAATGTTGACCTCGGTTTTATGATAAAAATTAGAAATTTGACTAATCCTACCACTATGTCAAACCATTAGCAAAAACTGTAACAAACATTTAAAGGTTTTCCAAAGTATTAAATCAAAACATTTTTTTTCTTTAATTTTACTGCAATTCTTTCATCTGACATGTCCAAAATTTTAATGGCGAATTAACTTGAAGCATAGAGTAAAAACAAATATATTTTAATTGAATGTTAAACCACTTTTTACTTTGAATATTTTGTTGAATTAGAATTAGTTTCATCAAACCTCAAGATCCTACCGCAGGATCAAATGGTGTGCTTTTTCTCTTAATCTACGCCCCTTAATTGACTCTACATGCCAAAACTAGGTAAATTAAAATTGGTGCATATATCAAATTAATAAGTTACACCCATTAATTGCATTATATTTTAAAAATTTTAGCTTTCAAATTACTAACGATTCATGGGCAAAAAAAATTCGGAAGTGAATCGTTCTCGCTCGGTTTATAGAACCTAAAATCATCAATAGAATGCTCTAATGATGATAATGACAAAAAGTTATGTCATGAGCATTAAGAGTCATCCAACATAAATCCAGAGTAATCACAGCTCATGAAAGAAGGCAATATAAATCTTTTGGGAATACATGCTTGTATTTATCAGATTTATCAAGTGGTCTGCTTTGTTTTCTAATGAGATTTTTAGGAGCATAAATAAAATAAATTTCTACTTATAATGTAAAGCTAATTATTTATTTCAACTCCACGATCCTCTTTTAACAATCGCAAATAAGTTGTAAAGAAAAGATATTTTGAATTGAACCTATTAATCAAAAATTGAACGATATCTAATTAAGATGTCTCCAGTTTACTCAAGGTTTCAGGAGGATTTTTCACACAAAAATAAAAAGAATTTTAAATGAGGATGATACTCAGCAGTAAATTTCTTCAAAATTATTGCTGATTTCAGGCCATTTAAAAGGCTGAAAGTGAATTCAAACGGTGATTCACGACACTTTTGAGAAAAAACTACCCCAATTTATGAATAAAATTGAATAAACATGTTAAAAATGATTTCACAAAAACACGATAAGATCGAGATCAAAATGACAAAATTCAATTTCAATTTTAAATCGATTTCTTTTATCAACATTTAAATGGCTAATATCTCAAAATCATTTACATTTCTTTAGCTTCTTGACAAAATTTATTCAACGTTTAAGAAATAATGAGTAATTTTATTTAATAAACTTGTTTTTCTGATTGAAATGAACATAGCTCAATGTAATTCAGTTAACGCAAGATAAAAATTTCTTCGGTTAGAGAAGGGAGATTTTCGTGAGTTGTTTTGCGCATATCTTAGAAAATTCAATATTTTAGAAATTTTTATTTCTATCTCAGTTGTTTCCGAATCAAATTTCACAAAATATTCGTAACCCTCATCAGTATATAGTTGTCAAAATATGCCAAAATCGTTAAAAAATCGCTCGCGAGATTTCGAGATATTTTGAGATTCTATAAAAGTTAATACACAAATAAATTATATCAAATAAACGTAATCAACTTAAAATTAAGTAAAACCCCAATTTATTTGACTTATTTTATACATAAAATGCTTATATTTTGATATTTTTACGAATAACCGATTTTGAAATAGATTTGAAATATTTTATTGAATTTATTTTTAAATTCTAAATTTTTACTTCATTCAACTTTTATTCATTTTAAGATGCGCATAAACCTCATTTCTATTCTCGTGAAGGAACCTTTAGATAAACTTAACTGGGATAGTTGGGCAGTAACTTTGGACTAAAAATGTTCAACGCACAATATTTTTGTTAATTACTACACATACGTTGAATGAATCAATGTTGTTTTATTTCTATTCATATGATAAATCGAGATAAAATTTTGAGTGCCATAAGCGTTTTCAAAACCAACGAAACTGTTTTAACGTCCAAAATTTTTCACACCTGATTTGGTAATCACTCCCCTAAAAGAGAAAGAGATAGAAGAACCACCACCAGCTACGTGGTTCAGTTTGATTATTTCTCTTTCTTAAATATAAAACACGCAATGGATGAAAATATGGAGAGGAATTTCAGGAATATTACACCACACTTCTATTTATTTATACACATATTAGAAACTGTAATAGAAACGTGAAAAAATTTCTGACATAGTAATGTGGTTGACGACGGATAACCTTAATTAATATCTGAAAACAAAAATAAAACAGAAAAATTTTTAAAAGTTCAAACTGAACATATTTACACTTCATAAACTGCAAAGAATCGAAGTTAAAATATATTTGACTGAATAAAAACGCACTTCAAATTTAGCAGACAACCTCATGAGGCTAATGGGAACAGGACGAAACTAATTTCCCTAATACCAGCTAACCACCCGCCAAAGTATAAGACAAGGTTGAGAACTTAGTATAAAATATAAATTAAAATCATATATTAGTTACAGAAGGTCACATGATGCGTTTGAACATACAGTGATTTAAAGACTAAATACTTTTGTGTGTTTTAAACTATTTCATAAAATTTAATGCGCGAATCTCTGTTATTGTAAATACAATATGAATTTCTATCCGAGCTAAATGAAAATTTAATATGTTTAACCTATTTTCTATTTTCATTCATCTCGAATTCTGCAACCCTGACCTATCTTCACACAAATTTAGCTTTAGGGTCATTGATTCTATGTTTGTTAACTTTAATTCATGCCGTACTGACATCAAAACAAGCATGGTCACTACATTTTCAACATATGACCGTTGGATGAGAAACATGATTGGAATATTTCCCACATTTTTCATTTATCAAAAAATAGTTGTCAGGTTGTTGATGCGTAACGTTTTTATGAAATTTGTACATGTATTATAATGGGATACAGTCGTACATCGATGGAAAAATAAGGGTACATTGAGGCATTCTTCCGTGGGTTATTTCCTTCTTCTTTTTATACCCCTTCAATGTATTATCTTTAATCAACTTTTAAATACGAAATTAATTAGAGAGGATAAAAAAGACTCAATTATCTGTTCGTCAAAAGATGACAGCGTTATTTCAAACGCACTATGATGAATTCATTGCTTATAAATTCAACAATCTTGTTTAAAATTTTCATAAATTCACAATTTTGTCATGAATTTTACGGCCAAGTCTAAAACCTATTAAATACTATCATTCTATTTGATGCAAAGCGCTCTTAACATTATCGATCCGAATTCGCATATATTTTATTGTTAGAAATGAACCACTTCCATATTAATGACTCAATATTAAATTTGAACCTCTAAAATTGAGAATATAAAGATATTTTTATATGTATTCAGAGATTAAAATAAAGAACATTCTTTGCCTTTGTCCTTCATATTTATGAGTTTAACAAATATTTGAAATCAAGAATAATTTATCTTTCATATTATCACTTTCATTTATTAAAAACACGATTTTTCAATTTTTTTAATCTGGTCATAATTTCTTTTTATAAAAAAATAAAATAGTTTTGCGATATGTTGTGAGTTCAACGTGAATTACACAGTTCACCATTCGAAAATACTTTTCTTTAAAAATTAGTTTCATTTTAGGTTTCAAATATTGTCATAAATAAATATTTATGGACAGCCAAAATCTATCATGGTACAAAAAATAATTAAATGTAATGTTTGTGCAAATTGTTCGTTGACGAAATTTTTGAGAGATGGACAATATCACATGATTAAGTAATTAATTTTTTGTTGAAAAGAATGAATTTGGCATGCTCCCTTGATTCATTTACTGTTTGTAGTATATGAAAATAACTCAACTTTTCTCCAATGATAGTTCTTGATTCATAAAATTTAAAACATGTTCAGTCCATTCAACCAGTTTTAATGGAATTAACAAAAACAGATTATGTCGTGTCTTTATATATATTTGAAGACAACATAAAAATTATGATATTCTTGAATCTACTGAAGCCTTTAAGCTTTTAAATCAAGCACTTTAAAGTTCAACTCATATATTTCAAAAATTTACAAATTCTTACACCGTCATTCTTTCTTATTTTTTTGAAATCTATTTTTGTGGAATTTATCTCAGATAAAATGCTTATTCTAAAATATCATTTTTTAGTTTAAAGGCACTTGAAAAAATATTTTTTTACATTTTTGTTTTTAAAAAAAAAATATTCCAATAAAAATTTATTTTGAAATGTTTACTCTGATTCTTGTCTTCACTCAATTTTATGAAAATAAATATTTCAAAATAACTGATAGAAAAAATACATTCTAATTTTATTAAGATTTGTTAATATTTTGAAAAATTATCTAAAATAATTTATTTTATCCTATGCGAAAAACATTAGTTAACAAACAAAATAAATGGGTCATTCTCTTTCACACACCACACATGTAATATTTTCATTCTTTGTTGAATTCGATTCTTAATATGGTTATTTTATTCTTCAAACTTATAGTGAATACTAGAGGATAAATACGTATTTATTTTTATAAATTTGGATATATAAAGCCCATAGAATTGTATAAATAAGGAATTTTTTGAATCGCAAACTTCGTTTTAATTTTTTGTAAATTTGAAGATATCTTGGTCAATTTTATCCTTTTGATCAGCAAATATTTTAATACATATCGTTTTACGAATTCTTCCAAAGAAAAATCAGAATAAATTTCTATAAAGTGGTCTCAATTTCAGGTATAACAAATTGTCTTCTCATAAAAATTAATTTTTTACAAACTGAGTTCTCAAAAAATTTATATGTGACACGTTTGTTGTCTATTTAATAAAAATATCACGAAAATTTATTTATATGATCACATTTTTAATGTAATTTCTCAGATCTTTAATAATGGCCGTTGTTTTTATTCAGAATCGGAATATTTTCAAAAATTTACAAACCAAAAATATGATAATTGCATTTATTATGTGATAAATATTGAAAATGAATTGTATTTAATCATTTTACATTCCATTTTTAGAGAATTTATCTTTTAATATTTTCAATTATTCATTTTTTAAATGAGATCAATACGTCTTTTTAATA